>VDFB02150462.1:0-29376 GCA_007258455.2 Sequoia sempervirens
GCTTAATAAAAGAGAATTTAAATTGCATTTCATGTATAATAATAATATCAATGTAATGTATCAAGATTTTACAAAACATAAGTATTTCAATGACTTTCTCATATACATATATTCAACCTCACTTGGAAGAATCAACAATTCTAATAGAAACATCTTTTCTATGCTAAGTTATAAAACTTTAACTTCTCAAATCAATGTTACATTAGATACTTTCAAAACATACTTCTATTTCAAAGTTTCAACAAAGAATGACAAATACATATCCATTTACAATGGGCTTCACAAGCCAATCCTGAATAATACACAAGTACATCAATAGCAAATAAACTTGGAACCACCAACCGCCATGACACCTTTGGTCTTCTTGCGAGCTAGGGCCAAGAATGTGATTCAGGCGCCTTTTCCGCCCAACCACGAAGTCCATGACTTCCCCAGGTCCCTTCCTAACTCGAAGGAATCCCCGGCCTTGCATAAAGGAGCCTAGCAACCCGAAACAGTAAAACAGGAGGGAACTCTCGATGCGTGCCTGATGCCTATATGCATTTCTAACATGAGAAATAAACACATTTCTTGCAACAGGAGGTGGCAGAGACTCAAATACATATATGTTTCTAGGCTTTTAAAATAAAAACAACCCATCTATTTCAATGGTACAAGTGCTTGGCCAAGCATAAATAATACAAGTAAATGGTAGTTTAGAAAAGGTAATACTACCGTCTCTGTTGGCCCACCTTCGGCACCCTGTCCCGGAAGTTACCATAGTGAAGTATGAATAAATACCAAAGCAGAAAATTATGCATTTTCGTACATGTTTCAATCATTCAATTAATTCTAAAAGAGTTTCAAATGTGAATTTCAGAACATTCTTTGTAAATTCAGTAGTAAAATTTCGTTTATTCCTTGGTAAGTAACCCTTTTCTGATTTGGATAAAGGCTCTGTTTTTAAAGAACATATATGTCTTAATACTTTTCAGTGCATTATTAGAAAGAAGATTTAATCAATTTGTTTGAATGGAACAGTGTTTTCTGTTTTCAGTATGTATTTCTATTCTTTCCAAGCTCAGGCTGACTGAAAGTGTAATTCCCAATTTCCATACAGGTTTCAGAGTAATAATAATATACTGAAACAGTGCAATTTATTCAGAAATTCAGAGGTTTGAAAGATAATCTTGCATTCAATTTTCATGTTGTATTCCTTTACTCAGGATTGTACTTCTGTAAGTAAGTATATGTTAAAGTAATCAAGATGCTTTCCAGTTTACATGGTTTCTCAAAGACATTTCTGTTCTTGTTTCAGGTTTAACATTTCTGAGATATTTGTGTATAATTAACAGAGTTCATACTACTTTCTGGAACTGGTTTTCCTGTTTCAACTTGTATCTTGGCACATATATGCATGGATATCTATATATATATATGTATATATATAAATATATATATATATATATATGTACATATATACAGCTGAATGTATATATATATATATATGTGTGTGTGTGTGTGTGTGTGTGTGTGTGTAAAAGAATTCATGTACAGCTGCGTGTAATTTGAAGAAAGAAATTCTGGTTTTTAAAACTGTTCAAAGAGTTCACTGGCCGAGCACACAGAACAGGGCATTTTTCAGGGTTTTCTTACTGGCGTTGAGCAACATAGGGCGCAGGAAAAGCCCTTGCCCCTCCCATGGGGAGGGGGCGGGCTGTGAGGGGCTCGCGCCTCCTCCACAGGCCGCGGCCTGTGGAAGGCGCGAGCCTCTCACAGGGTCGCGTCCTTCCCATGGGGAGGACAAGGGATTAAATCCCTTTCTTTCCTTTGGTTTACAATTTCAAAACTCAAAATAAAGAAGTCATTTCGTTCAGTATATCTGCATTCGAATTTATCTCAAAGGCATTTTGAATTTAACCAGATGACAGAGTTTTTATGCAGACCATATATGCATATATATATTCATATATATATGCACGGGAATTTGAATTCCTGTGCATATATATATGCATATATATATATGTTTATATATATATATATATATATTTGTAGTTATACTTGAGAACAGTTTAATAAATTGCAGAATTTGCAACAGAATAAAAACCCTAATTCTGAAGAAAAGAATGTGTATTCTATATTGCAACAAAGAGAAGTAAGCAATTACCCAGATTAAAAAAACGAAAATTGGAAAGATTTCTCAGTTGTTTGTACTCATAGCATGGAATAAAGCATTACATTCCTTCCATTTCCTTACTGCCATTTTAAATTAAAAGAAGGCAAAGCATGAAAAGAACCTGGCAAATTTTGCTTCCAGTGCAGAATACCTTCTTCGTCTCTGTTCCAGAGCTCTCGGATATCCCTCAATCGAAGTCCTCTTTTCTCTCTTAAAGCTCTCTTCCTCTTTTCGAGGATCATGCATAAAATTTCCAGATGACAGATAAAATTCTCATGCAGATTCTAAGGATTGCCACATGCCAACTGCATTGTTGGTTTTAAGATAGAATTTTCCAGAGCCCAATGTTCTCTCGGGCTGTTCATTCCTCAATATTTTTGGAAAATTAACCATATACCAAACAGAAATATATCCCCCTTTTATGCAAAACTATAATTTCATTTTATGCAAACACAATATTCTATTCCATTATTTATTTTTGTTTTATTTTTAATTATATTTCTTTTAAAACAGATTTTTCCTTTTTGTTGCTCAAATATAAATGGGGATTAATTAAATAGAATAAGCCATATTATTTCCACAATTTCTAAGGTTAATTAAACCATATTTTAAATTTGCTATGCTAACGCAATCACATAAAAAACAGACATGACCTAATGCAGCTACATGATTTAAGTGGTGTGTGCGTAATCGAGAGCTTCTCCTCTTTTACCCTGTCGGGAAGCTAACCTTCTTTTCCTCAATCACACTCTTGGCCTTCGATCACCTTGGCCTTCGATCACCTGCAACTCAAATGCACTCAGGCGTGCGAAAGCGAAAGTGTATTAGTAACCATTGTAGAAACATAAATTTAAACAATAATTAATCAACATTCCTATTTTATATGAATGCACTCATAATTCTTGAAAGAAAACAATTATATTAAAACATTGCTCTAACACGTATCATAATTCGTATATTAAATCCCATAAATTCATGGTCAAACATTATCAAAATAAGTCAAGACAAATAAAGCAATAAAGCGAGATCGGCGTCGTTTTCAAAAATCAGGCGTCGAGATGAGATCGAAAGAGAGTAGAAAAGAAGGGGAGAGAGAGAAGTGAGATAGGTGATAGAGAAGGCTTCTATTTGGCATAAATTCTAATTCCTTGGCATATAAATATTTGTTTATAACTTGTATAAACATGCAAGGATGTAATTACCAGGTTCTTCTTAATGATCCAAATGATAGTTCCAAGTTACTGTGAATGACTTGAAGGATTTAATCTTTACTTGAAAGAACAAACTAATCATATCACACAAGTGAAGCAAATGTGCATTGATAAACTAAGTATATGCTTGATATATCAATTTAAATAACATAGAATTATCAACCTTGGAGGCAACTTGATAATATTTTAATTAATCAAACAAACAATTGATACCATAAATGTGCCACAAAAATCAGATATCTTCCATTGATTCCTCCAAAATTTTATACATGCATCATAGTCTTTTGAAACGTAAGAATCATTGAAAACTTTCTACTGTCTACTTCTCCTATTCACCTATATCTGTTTTGTCACTATAAAACATATATATATACATCAAAATTTATTAAGGGACACATCCCTTCAAATATGTCTTTTGCTAATAATAACAATTAACAATAATTAAAATAAGTAATTAGGCTCTATTTAGCCACAAATGAACTTTTGACAAGTGATCCAAATAATCTTGTCACTCATGGTGTCGACATCTCCTAACACATTCATGACTGATATCTCCATTTTCACCATCTTCCTGTTCTGCTCACCTTCCTCATCCAATGTTGAGTCTTTTCTTGTAGTTATTTCTAGAATCTTTCGTAGCATTAACTCACATTCGAACAATCCACTTGGCCTTTTCTTTCATTTTTCCTCCATTTTCAAATAATGTTGGTAGTCCTTTTTTTCGTGGCATCAATCAGTCCTTTTGCATCCCCCTATAATTCCTCATGGTAGTCTATGTGTTTCCTTATGATTTGGTTAGCAGTATCAATAGCCACATTATCAAGAATATCCCTCTTATTTACTTCTTGGAACTTTTCTTGGATTCTACCATCAATCCTCTTATGCTCGTGCTCTGCAATATAATTCTTTGAATGTATCCCCAAAAGCTTGTTCAATTGAATAATCAAGTTGGCCTACCTCTTTCTAATCACTGCAGCAAGTGTATCATATTTACCTTGAGAGTATGCATTTGACCCCTCCCATTGGTCTTTTGTTTGAGAACTCTCCCCATGAGTCAGTAGCCTGGTGGATCCCAATGTGATTCCCATCATATCCTTTAGGCGATCATTTTCTCTAAGTATTCTTTCATTATTCATCTTATACATTTCCTTCTCCTTGATTAACATTTGGATTTGGGCCTTGTTCAACTTGGCAACATTGATGCCCATCTCAGTTGTAGCCATAGGATCAACTTCTCCAACCTTCAGTGTCATGATATGGCCAAAATATTTTTCAGTATCAATAACAATAGATTTTTTATGTGGTGGATACAAGGCCCATATCATAATTGAACCTTCATCTAGGTTATATTTGGATCCTATATATACCTCTGTTACTCCTTCAGGGCTAAGCTTATGTGTGAATTTTTTTTTTTTTAGGAAACTATCAAAAACCAAAGCAAAATTCAGATCTAACCCTGGGAAAATCATAACACCCGCATCTTCCAATAGTTTTCTTCCCTTCTCAGGGGTCATGTCTTTCATTTCTCTTTCTATACTTGACTTTAAATTTCTCAATAATTGTCCTTCATTACTTGGTGTTATACTTTCAACTAACTCCCTTATTGATTTTCCTTTTTGTTTGTATAAGAAAGCCTTGAATTATGGATACTTCACAAATTCATCATCAGCCACAAATGACTTGTATTCCATTTTCCTTGTATCTGTATCTGAACCTTCTTCAATATCTGGTTCTCTAGGAGGAAACTTGTAATCTTGAGTTTTTAGTCCGGAGATTTTTTCAGCTAGACTTTGAGGCCCATCATCACTAGATGTCTCCTCTCCAGAAGATAACAACTCTGCATCTTGTATTCCTTTCATTTGTCGTGCCAGTCCCCTATTGTACTCAGTAACTACCCTTTCTGCTTCTTCCTCCTCCAAATTCCTGATTAAATCATCATATTGATTGGGTATATGATTATACCTGCCTAAATTCATTTTATGCCTAGCAGAATGAATGTACCCCTTTGGATCAAAACCCTTTCATGGTGAAGCTCTCTTTAGATTATACTGCAACAATTTATCAACAATCATATCATACCATCTTTTTACAACACAATGAAATCACCAAAGCACAATGTGCTGGGCATGAATGCTTGTTTTCTAAAAGAACTCAAATTCATGACACTTGAATAATCCATCTACCTAACAATCTCCAAGTAAGTAATTCTTTCAAGCACCATTATGGGAAAGATAAAAGGTGTATCTTCAAAACCATATACTCTAATTACAGTTGCATCTTTGAAATAATACCAATCTCCCCAATTGTGGCTAATAGGCCCATTGAAATATTTGGGTCTAATAAATCTCTTTTTCTCATCAAATAATGAATACTCACAAGGATGATTAAAGAATCTATACAATGGTTTCACAAAGTACTCCTCAAAATGTACAAAACTAGAGTTGGAAAACCTGCTATCCCAAGTAGCAGTCCATAGCTGAATTGGTAATAATTTACCTTCCCTGTCAAACTATGAAATTCTTAACTTTTTAGGCCACATCCCCAATTCTTATCCATAATACAATATTATATGCATAAAAACTAAATAATCCTTGAAATGTAAAACATGGGATCTATTTTTTATTGCCATCAACCCTGAATCAAGTCCCTTGAAGATGTATGAGGCATAATCAAAGGGTCTAGAATTATGAAACTGAACATCTGTTGCAATCACCATTGGCACAATTGACATATACTCAGGGGCCTCCATCCCTAACACCTGGCATGCTGAGAAGTATGTATATTTCATGTAGGGCTTGAACAAGTCAATATGAAATGGGGGCCCATCATTTTCCTCTAGTGGAATCCAATTTCCATCCCTCTTACGTCTGTGCAATGGTAGCCTCCAACCCTTATATATGGTGTCCATCCTCCAAAACTCTCTCTCTAACTCTTCATGCACAATTTTTTCATTACATGTCCCTTCCAGGTTGAAAACTTCACATATCGTGACTTTCGATACATGTATGAATGGAATTCCTGATGGATCACAAATGGCTTTGAGTGTTGGGTTATAATGGGAAGCTAAGATTTTCACCAATTCTACATCCACAAATACATTTGGGCAAGCTAACTTTCCTAGGTTGAAGTTCCAAGGATTACATACTAGCTCAAACTGATTCCTCTGATGGTAGTGAAAAGTGAACAACTCATATCCCCTAATTGAGGTCCATACATCCCCTATGTGTTTACATTTATCCTCAAGTTTCTCTACCTCTACCCTAAGTTGTGCAGAGTGCCTGGCTTTAGGTCCTGAGCTAGGCAGCTAATCAATAAGGTCTTGATTTAGCTTCCTCTCAACTACTTCTGGCTCATTCCTAGTCTCAATATTTTTCTTTTTTCTTTTAGGATGATTACCCTCACCTTGCCTCCTATCTTTTGATTTTCTTGAGCTTGCACTTTCCATTTTATTCTCTTAAGATTACAAAATTGAAAATGTAATTATAGAGAACTCACAAGCTTTATTTAAATATCTTCGACTACAAAATCCTCTAGCTCTTTGTTCGCTCTCCCGTTTATCCTGCTACCAATTCTGCAAAATCTCCTTTAATTATTCTTCTTTGACTTAGGGAATTATCTATGCATTGTGTATTCATGCCGCCATTAATGTTTTAGCTTTGAACACTAGCATAGCAAGTTTTTTGAATTTCCCATTGTCAAATCAAATGATTATATCACCACAACAATTTGAAACTCTAGGTGATCCTTACGTTTGGGTCAAGCCAAACGTTCACTGAACACACTGTTGGGCAGGGAGACAACACATCATTCCCATCGATATCAAATAGTTAACATTTCATATCTATACCACCTTCGAAAATGACATAGATACCATAGGTGTTGCCAAGTATCACTCCAATGAACCTTTTGATCCATTTGTATCTTTATCGGCAAGAGAACAAGTATTGTTGAAAGATTTGATAGTTTATTTGGCATTACAAGTCTCCCCGGTGTACGTTTCTTTCCTTTCGAGTGAATCGTCAAGACTCTCTTCGATGTAACTTCCATTGGCATGACATAGAGGGTCGGGAAGACATTTCATACTTATTCTGATAGCACATGTCTTCCCAATATACTTCTTCACGCTTCATCGGTGAGACAGAATGGGTATCTCACCGATGACATTCCATTGGCGTGACATGTATGCTCAGGCTAACTTGTAGATCTCACTCTGATAGTGTTTGTCTCGCCGATGACTTTATTCATTAGTGAGACCATAGTTAGTTATATCTTCTCGATATGTATCCTCCCAAGTAAATTGATCGATGTGACAATCTTGACCTTTCACCGATATGACACCTGTATTGGAATGTAATAGCTTATGGGTCAAAGAGACCTGCACTTACTCATGCTGATATGGATTATTTATTTAGTAGTTCCTTCTCAATGAGAATCAGAGGGATTTTGGCATGTCAAAAAGGTCAAATATGATAGAATCACTTAGGGATAATGATATATGGAGTGGGCCATAGCAAATTTATACTTAAAATGTAGATGCCTAGTGGAGTACATGAATGTAAGCTACTAAAAAATTTGGAAAATTTTATAGTCCCAATAGGTTAGATAGTGAGAAGTAGAGAGCAAAGGTGGGTGAAAGGAAGAATTGAGATAGAAGTCACTGGCGCGTCAAATCACAAAGGCGCAATCGCGCATCAAACGCGCGTCGAACCATCAAAAGCGGCATCAAAATCCGTCAAAGGATCAGGATATCGATCAGGAAAATCTTTGATCAAACTCAAAATGAGTGAGATGGAGAGAGAAAGATGAAATTTGACCTCTTTATTACTAAAATTTGACCTCCTGATTATTGAAATTTGACATGTTGATAACTAAAATTTTACTAAGTCTAATTTTTTTTTAAATCTTCCAAAAACTAGAATTTGCATTATAAGTCCTAGAGATCTAAAACCACTCACAATCATCCTGAAACTATATACATGAAATATAACTTAAAGTATAATAAAGTAAATGTCCATATGTAAATTTGGCGCTTGCTAAATGGGTTGCATTGGAAAATACCAACCCAATGGGTTGGATTTTGCATTGAGCATCTGACCCAAAGGTTTAGATAACCATTTCATGTAAAAGACGTGATTCTTTGAAAGGGTAACAAAATTTCACATGTTTTTGGTTGTTCTCACTGTCACATTTGCACGTCTTTCAATGCACATTTATAAAAAAAAATGTGATGATGTTAGGCTCTCTCTTAGCTATCTAAATATATAGTTTTTTTTACATTTTGATTAAGTTAAGGTTTTCATCCATAACTTCTCTAGTTATTGCCTCCGTTTTTTGTCAAAAACCAACATGTGCTAGTTTTAGGATAGATTTTTACTTGTCCATCGAATTGTGAAAAAAATTACAGTTTTTAAAACCAGACTCCATTCTACACATGATGAAAAAAAACAATTTTCAATTAGTTTCCAAAAAAATTAGGGGGGAGCATGCTCAAATTTCAGCTTTTCAAGATGTGTCCACTTCAAAAATTCATAAAATATTATGTATTCATAAAAAAAATAGCTGAAAGAATGGGGATAAACTACATGGTGTTAGCTAATTTCTCACCATTTGAATTTTTGAAATTCTAAAAAAAATTTAATCAAAAACGAGGGGGCCCTCAGACACTGCTATTTTTTTTATAAAAATAGGACCTATTTTGGTTTTTGCACTTTGAGTTCAGTCCTTGCTCGTCTAATAATTACTTTTCTGATGATTTTGAGATTGTGGGTTGGGAGTCATGGTCTGGCAGTACTTGGATTGTCAGGATCACATGGATTGTGGGTATTTTTTGCATTTCCTTCTAGATTTTTTGCTCAACCCTTTCTGTGCAAAAGAACAAAGAGCTAGCTCTGAGCAGGTTGTTTTTGTCTGCCATGGGAGGGGCTCATTATAGAGTGGAGCCAATCTCTTGTGATGAATTCCATGGCAATGGTCCTGTCTAGGAACACTTGGAGAAGGGTGGTGTTTGCCACTATTTTTTAAGGCTTCACGGTTTTGATTCGGAGGTGACAAAGGATTTTGTGAATGGTTGGAACAACAGAGTTTTGCGTTACTAAGGTGTGGAGGTCAATATTACTAAGGAATTCATTGCAGAGATTAATGGTCTTCCCTCAAAGGGCATGAAGTTTTATAGGGACTGAGCTACGGCTAAGACTGCCTTAGCAAATTTCTTTAAAGGCTCAGAGAAGCAGAAGTGGAGGTGCATTGGAAGTGGAGGGTATGCTCGAAAATCCATCAAGCTGCTTTGGAGAGATGTTGCTATGGTGATTATGCAATTCTTCATGCTAGAGGGAAGGTATTTTTCTATTTATGGTTATCACTTCATGTTGCTTAACCATTTCTGTCACAAAAATTTGGTTTCATTCCCCTATTACTTGCTTGTGTCCACGAAAGAAAGTATTGAGGATCATAGAAAGAACCCTAGGAAGGCTATTATTCATGAAGGCCTTATGAATCTTATAATTGAACATATCAAATTGAAGGTGTTACCTGTAATTCCAAAGATCTCTTCGGCTCATTAAAATGGAGGCAATAACAATGGTTATGATACTGGTGATTCGGCAGAAGAGTGGGATGGTGACTATAAGGAAGAAGACTCTGTTGATGATGAATCTTTAGAGGATGTGGAGGAGTCTATTGATGAATCCAAGGACTCAAAGTCTTGGTCTAAGGGTTACGAAATGGATGTTGAAATGAAGGAGGTTGTTGTTTCCTTGGTGAAAAAGAATTTGAAGGGGAAGTGTGTTGTTAAGCAGGGGGTGGATGAGCTGAAAGGTTTGGAGGATTCCCATGTTCCTCTTGTTAAAGGGGTTCAGGGGGATGTTAATGACGGTAATGAGTAGCCAATGGTGGATATAGTGCAGGACAATGAGGGATTTATGAATTCCAAGGTGGTTGTTCCTAGCCATGATGATTTTGAGTCTCCTATTGGCAATAATGTTGAACAAGTTAAGCAAAATGATGTTAAGGTTGAGCGGTTGGAAATTCTGGCTGATTTGGCCGATATCCCTAAGAAACACCAAGTGAAAGTGGAGGTAATTGAGGTTGAGGACTCCCCAGTGAAGGAGGATTTCAAGGGAAAAGGTGGGGTTTGGGAGGAACCCAATGAGAATGTTGGCATCCTTGTTACTACACTAGTCAATTGGGAGGAGATCAATATGGACCTATTTTGTAGAATGGCAAAGCAAGACACTAGAAACCTACTTTCCCTTGTGAAATGGATTTTCTCGGAAGTGAAGAAAATGAATACTAAGCTTAAAGATTGGAAGGATGTCTGTGTGGAATTAGTGAACTACAATCAAAAGGAATGGAAGGTGAGAGGTAAGGTCAAGACTATGAATGTGATCCTAGGTAAGTTAGTTATGGATGCTAATAGACTTGGTAAAAGCCATGAGGAAAGGTTGACCTCTCTAGAAGAAGTTGTTCAAAGGATCAATGAGGAGAGGTTAGTGAGTATGGAGGAAAGAATGAACAAGATCAACAATGACCTGCAGATGGTGGTTAGAATTAGTAATTAGTCTCTAAAAACTAGTGCTAAGGGCTTGTCGGTTTTGAATGAAAAAGCCATCAAATGGATTGGTAATCCTTTGGATTTGGGCGAATGTGAGGCAACCATTGCTGAGGTTAATTGTATGAACCTAGAGGATAAGATTGAGGATTCTGGTCCCTGTGAGGAGAAAAATGTAGAGGTTGGTCCATGCTTGCGTACGAGGAGTAAGACTAAGAAAAGGGTCGCCATTTCATTCCAAGAGCTTTAGGATGTGGTAGAGATGCATGATAGGGTCATCTCTGGTAATATGGATTTGACCAAGGTGCTTGATAATTTGTTGTTGTTTTTGTTTGTTCAACCTTAGTGTTGATGTTTTGTTGTTGGGTTACTGATGGGTTGTCTGGCTTTATTTTTTGTCAATATTTTTTATTTTTGTGGGCTGCAGGTGTTTATGTTTATCTTTTTTTTGCAGCTTTCCTCCATTGTAAAGGGTTTCAGGGTCCCTTCAAAACCTAGTTTTCCTAATCAATTTTTTTTTCCAAGTATCTTATTTGAGAAAATAAATTGTACAAAAAATGTTTAAGGGCACATTCTTGAGATGTGTGGACAAATAACACTATAAAAAAATCTTTATTTTTTCCATAACATGAAGGGTGTTGATTACACTTCTCTTCTTTAATAATGTAATTTAAAATATTTCTTGATTATTGGTATTAGTTAGGTGTACTCAAGGATTACTATAATTGAGTCTCTAGGCATGGGCATACTTAAAATGTATAATAAATACATGGAGTCTCAACCTACATCACCCCATTCATAAGAGTATAGCTAGAAAAATGGTGCTTATGGCCTTCTTTCAATATATTTGTTAAGATTTGGTGTTGTGCACCATTGCATAGAATGATAAATTACAATGTTGTAATTAAATAATTATTTAGTTGTGGTGCATCTAGGAGATGTGTTTGACCACACTAGGTAATTATTTGGGGCCACTTGTAAGTTGTATTGTAACATTGGGTTAATTATTTTATGTGTGGGAGACATGAAATAATGATTTAATATTTGGGGAAATATTTAACAATTTGAAAACTTAGACCCAATATTAAATGAGGGGTTAATGGTTTTGTGGCACATGGTTTTATCTTACCACTTGGTTGTATTTGTGTGAGCTTGTCTCTATAAAAGAAAACACATGTTTAGTGGCTAAGGTTGGTTGGGTGAATGGGTTGTCATATTATTGAGACTTTCTAAGAAGTGCATATGTGAAGCATGGCATGGGATGTTGAATTCATACCTAGACACATGAAGGATGCATTGGAGAGGCTTGATGTTTCAAGAGTGTTCATTGTAACTCTATAAGTGCGTGCATTATTTTATTGTTGAATAATAGATGGAGTATGGATGCTTTTGGAGGCTAAGTTTTTCCCTCTTGATGGTTTTTCTAGGGTATATATTGTGTTATCTTGTGGCTTGCCTATTTGATATATGTATTATTGTTATTTTGTAAACTTGTATGCATGTTTTACTCTCATGGGGTTATGTAGGAAATGGATTAAATGAACTAGGAATTAATGCATTATTTGCTAACAAGTGGTATCAGAGATTTCATGGTGGTAGAGAAGCATGCATGCAAATGCATTACACTACATGATATGCAATGAAAATGGCATGAACACCTATAGTGTGAAGAATTTATCTTCATTAGTTTTATGCTCACAATTACCAGTCCACTAAATAATGAATCATCTAATATATTTTAATTAATTACCATTTCGCAAGGAAACCTATGGCAATGAAAATTTGACATTATAAAAATGTTTTGATTTATGCCTAGATTGACATGAGGATGGCAATACATCAAAAAAAATATTGCATAAGCTGATCGAGTATTTTTAGATTATGATATATTCTTGAATTTGTTCCCCCTAGAAAAATAAGCCTCAACCAATTACAAAATTAAGAGCAATTAATTTTTAGTTCAAAAAAATAGGAAAACCTAAAATTGCAAAGGAGCCTACAAATATTTAACAAACCACTCCATTTCTTCTTTCTTATTTATTTAAGGGAAATTGGAATGAGTAGAAACATTAATCAAAAGATAAAATTTAAATTTCACTCGTAGAACATGATTCTTACTTACACATTAGTTCACAAAATGTAGAAGCCATATATAGTAACATGTCAATATGAAGTATTAAATAACTTACCACACAAAATTTGAGCACTTCTACACCTTCATGCGAGATATTCATATTTGAAAGGGTGATAGTCACTCTTGTTGTAACAATATCTAGAAAGTAGATTTGATTTTATAATCTATAATTTAATTTTGTCATAGTTGTCCATGATCATAGAAAATATTTGTGTATCTGAATTTATTTCATTCACCATTCCTTGTTCTCAAACATAATTCAAAACTAGAATCTTAATGAATATAAGGTTGCTTAATCATAAAAAATGTACATATTCTAGCATGTGTACATAGCATAACAAATTCTATAGCTGTGACATGTTCCCTAAAAAAACATTTGTGTAAAAATAGTCAACATAAAAATAATAGAAATAAGATGATGTAAGTAAGGGCTTAGGACTTTACCAATGTAACTAGACCAATGTTATATTGAATTTTAGATTTGACGCCTTCATTTCTTCATAAATAACTACCCAAGAGGATAAGATTTGAGAAGGAAATAACTGAAATGACTCACTAATAAACTGTTTATTTGTAAACTAAATAAGTATAATAATTTTTTACACATAATAAGATAATATAAATGACATAATCTCACTATTTTATAATTGTCCCAGCCTTGATGAATTATATATGCTTGATACTCTTCTATTAGACATTTTCATACTTAAATTATACAAAACGATACTAATACTTTATTTTTTATGTTTAGTCTTATAAGACAAATTAACAAAGTAGAAAAATAAGAATAGTAGTGGATATCATTCCTAACCTTGAAAATGAACTTGCCAAACAATGACAAGAGTGTCATCGAAATCACAACCCAAGCTTCACAATGGTTGTAAAACTTGAAAACTTTTTTAAAAATTCATTCATTTTATCAATGCAATTTTTTTTTATCCACGAGTAGATCATAATTACCAAGGATTTAAACAAGGATGAATGGATATTGATTATACATTCAACCCTCTCCAAAACTCATATCAAATCATCACCCTCTTCCCCTATCAATTATTTCAAATATTTATATTACTCTCACCGTATTCCACTCTATCCTAAATTTGTTGTCATAGGATTTGGTTACAAATGACACCACTATGCTACTAAAACAATTTTAATCTATGATTTTCCTTATGGTATTCTATTAACCTCCATAAACAAAAAAAAAACAAGTTTTATTTTGATAAGTAGGAGGTATTTTTCATAACTATAAATATTTTTCAACCTTCATAAGTTTATAAATTTTATTTTGATAAGTTTTATTTTGTCCATAACTATAAATATTTTTCAACCTTCATTATTTATAAATTTTAAAAATAATTTAAACAAAACCCTTTTATAATTAATGTAGGCAAATAGATGTGTGACAATCATATTCTTGATGAATGCCATAATTTCTCTTATGTAATAGACTCAAATAAAGATCTCATCTACATTATTGGATGTCCTCATAAACATACTTTAATGATTTGTGTCAAGCAATATGTTATAGTATACATTAAAAGCAATGGATGGTTCTTCCTCCCATGAATAACAAGGTGCATAAATTCCACTATGGTTTTACTCAAGCCAAGTTTTCAATGGTCTATGGATATAATTAGGATATACAAACCTATTATCCCAATATATGAGAGTATGGACAACACTAACCAATTGTATTACACCATCCCTTATAATTCATGTGTAATTGTATTTGGAAAGTTATATTATTTTCACTCAAAAGACATGATAAAAGTATGATTATGTTCAAAACCGAGTGAATACAGTTGAAACACATCCTCCTAACTTCAAGTTTGAAACCACTATAGTGTGTGATGATAAGATATTCATCTCCATAAAAAGATAGGGTTGTAGAGGATACTCTTTTTATTTATTTGACCCATTCAAACCATAAGCAAGTCCAAAAAAGTGAACTCCTATAAATTCTTCTTCACCCTTTAATTGAATATATGCATTGTTGCTATCAAATTCTGAGTTTGATGTTCATTGGAAGGGATCCCATTGCAACAAACTATCATGATTAAATTCAATTACTATTTCAAAGGGTTTTTTCTTTGAATTCTATCTTGCACTATCATCTATCTTTTACTTTGTGCTACAAAAGATTTTTTTCATTCATCTTTACCATTTTATACAATTACTTTTACTATATTACATTGACATATCCAAAACATGATTTCTATTTTTTGCTATAATTTAATTATTTTCTTTCATGTTTACCAACATTTAAAATTTTCGCTGGATGGCCTTTGTTGCCTTGTACTTATAGGTCAGCACCCTTGTTTTTCCTTGTACTTATGGGTCAACACCCTTGTTTTGTTGCTTTTTATTTCAAAAACATTTAAAATTTTCTATTAAGTTAATCTAATTTATTAAAAATACATATGTTTAAAGATCTTATTATTGAAATAGGGTTAATTTTATCTTTTTGATGCACACACAAACAAACAAACATACATACATATAATAATTAAATAACTTTTTTTTTAAGTGCTTCATTTATTTTCTAACACTATTATATTATTACTTCGTTTATTGTTTCTCTAATTATCTAATATAAAGTATGATTGACATAGTCATAATATTAAATTTACTATCAAATAGGAAGACAAGTGTACCTAATAATTCTCTAGTATTTATCTTCTATGTACCTAGACAAAAACTCCAACAGTTTTTGAAATAAACAAATTCAATTTGAAGTATGCTAAACAATAATTCTATTACAATACTTAAAAAACAAGCACTCATCACTACGTTTATTTGTGTAATAGTTATTTTGATTCAATAAAATAATTATTAAACTAATAATTTTTTATTTATTTTTTAAATAAATATCTTTAAGATATTGATTTTAATTAACATATAACAAATCTTCATTTATTAACAATCAAATACAATTCCATGTCAAGTTTTCTAAATACAAATTCAAATATTTAAGTATCATTTAGATGCCTACAACAACTACTACTTTATTGTCAAACCAAATACCTTTTGACTTGTGACTATTTCTTATTCTAATATTATCTTCTATCTACATATTAAAAACTCTAATATAAATTATAAACAAACAAATTAAACATCAACTATACTACTTAATACTTATATTACAGTACTAAAATCAAATGCTACTACATGACACTTATTAATAAATTATTTTTTATTAAAAATTCATAATTTTAAGTTTTTCTTCCCCCGGTAGATTCTTTCCTTAAAAAGCTTAACCAACCTTCCACAACAAAGTGATAAGAGTGGGAAAGACGGAATTTATATTAAATCAACAATGAATTGCCACAACTGAATATCTTGGTGGGCGTCCCACGAAATATATCCGCTGACCTTTCTAGTAGGTAATCACAATTTCAAGTCCTGTTTTGGAAGAAGTTTTCGCTTTTTCAGAATCGAAGGTACTGTAAAATGCCAATCTTCTACTTTTATGCATTGCTTACTGTCAAATAATTTGTATGCCTCTCCAGCACAAATAAGTTTTGAGCATTGGGTTTCTGTTGAACTTTTATTGGGTTTATGTTAGATGTTAGCGTTGGTGAGATGGGCTGGTTCTGATGATAACGAGACTGTAAATTCTGGATATTGTTTGTATTAATGTTAGGTTTATACGGATTTAATTCGGGGCTTTCTTAATGTGCTTGGATTTTGTCAATTTCGTGAGTTTATGTGAAACTGTTCTAATTATATGCCTGTGGATTTCAAACAGGAAGCAGAATGGCAGTCGATTTACCTCCTGCATTTGGATGGGTAGTCCTTACTTCTCTGGCATACTGTTTTCTCAATATCTGGATGGCTATACAGGTTGGAAAGGCCAGGAAAAGGTACACTTTAAACATTTTTAAAGCTTGCCTTTGGACATGCAAATACCTAGACTATGTATCCATATTGTAGTAAAGACATGCAAGGAGATCATTTTTGAAGATATTATAGTTCCTCTATATAGCTTACAAATACCTGGACCATGTATCCATACAGTACTTGCAAACAATTAGGTTTTGAAGACTTATATTTTAGATCTTCTACGTCTTGTAAATTTACATTGAATGAAACTGATTGTGGATTGGGCAGGGTACTGAAATACTCAAGAATATTTTAAAAAGTAGTATTACTCATACAAAATTTGGCAGCCATGATAAGAGTGGAAAAGTCTTATGTGGGATCTTGTTTAATGTTCTTTTCAGAAAGTTACTAAGTTGAGATCTTGTTTAATGTTCTTTTTGGATTTCACTTGGGGCAGAATTTATGCAATTGGTTGACCGATTTAACTGGCATAAATAGGTCCTAAAATCCCCCGTTTGCAGGTATAATGTTCCATATCCAACCTTGTATGCAATTGAAGGTGAGAATACAGACGCCAACAAATTTAACTGTGTCCAGGTTAGTCTTTATATCTCACAAGAAATAAGATTGTCTGTTTATTCAAAATAATCTCAGGAGAATTGCTTGTTTGTTTTTCCTTTAATTTTCATGCATTCTTCCCCTATAGCTTGTCTTCTATTCATATTGCCTTTTGACTAAATATTGGTTGTATGGTTCAGCGAGGACATCAGAATTCCCTGGAAATGATGCCACTGTTCTTCCTGCTTCTCATTTTGGGGGGCTTACAGGTGCTGTATTAAAGTTTTGTTCATTTTATTATTTATAAAACTAGAGACTAAGGCTGAATGGGGATCTCCTTGAAATTGCTAAATGTGTTTTCTTTCGTTTTCCTTTGATTAAGTTCAATGGCTGTTGGTTTTCATTTATTATATTCGTGATTTGATTTTGCTATATTGGGGCAAGTGTGACTTGGGGGGAAACATTGTTAGTCCTCTGTTTGGTGTGTTTAAAGTTCAAACTTGAATAAGGTGGATTTCTAAAAGCTGCTTCATCAATCTATTGAGTAATAAAGATATAGACCTACCCATGTTTTAGTAAATTGGGTAGCATGACATTTTGAAAGAACATTATTTGCATGATTGCATCTTTATTGTAACTGTAAATTGCCTTTGTGTATTGCCAATTGCAGCACCCTATTGTCTCTTCCATTCTTGGTGTCTTTTATTGCCTAGCACGATATTCCTATTTCACAGGCTATTCAACTGGTGAACCCAAGAATAGATTGACTTATGGGTATGTGACGACAACCAGGTGGTAGCTCTAGATAAACTTGTATAAACTCTAATATAACAGCTATATGGCCTTGAGATTGGCAGTCTTTTGAATTCTCTGCTTTTTAATGTTTTCAGGAGATTCAACTTTGTTGCCATCTTGGGGTTGATGCTCTGCACTCTATCATTGGCATTTGGTCTTCTGCTTAAATCTCCTCAGTAGAAGCAGTTTCTATTTCAACATCAGCCAGATTTAGGTTTCCAAAGGAAGGCAGACATCAACTTTTTTAAGGGAAATAAATTTGACATATTTATTTAATTCTACAATCGTAGAGTTTTCAATAGAAGTTGCTTCTCTTTGAACACCCAAGAGATCTGAATGATTTACACTTTAAATAGAAAGCAACAACATCTTCTAAGAAAAATAATTTTAACATAGTAGTTAAAGTCTATGATGTAGCACTTTCACTTTTATTGATGAGATGGATTATATTTCTGAAGTATTTGAAAACCAGACATTGGATCATTCTGATTTGGTGGTTAGAAACTTTCCTTTTAGTTTAAATTTATATGTCATTGTACATAATAGGGTTTGTCGGTGTGGCATTGAACATGGTTTCATATGTTTTGCAACAGCTGTAATTTATACACTGCAGTTCAGGTTTACATTTCAGTACTTCTGTGGCCAATATGGATAAAAATTGTTGTATATGATAGTTTTGATATGATTTGCATGATAGGAATGTACAGAGATGTTTGATTTCAATTTGTATGCTTGGACTATACTATTTTATTAGGTTAAATATCTTATTGGAGCTTCAACCTAAGAGAATGACAATTTGTTTTGTTTAAGCTGAGACTACAGTGGAACCTTCTTCCCCTGGGTGCTTTCAAAACAGTGATCCCACGCCAGCTGTGATATCATAAATCATAGTGTTGTTTACAGCCACTGCAGGCTCTCTTGTAGATTACTGAACTGTCGATGCCTACTCAGCATTTATTCCAGCCCTCAGCTACTAATCCAGCTGATTTTTTCTAGATGCCAATTATTCTGTCTTGCACTTCAGCTGTTAAATCAATCGTGAATTAAGAACTTAAACCCTAGCCTTTTCAAGAAATATCTAGTAGTTTATACATCCTGGAACACATGCTCTGTTTTCTATATAACTAGATGTCAGTTAACATGCATTAAGCAATTTATACTTGCTTCTACTCAATGTGAATCAGCTAATAAGTTTATAAATTCTATTAAAGACATGGTTTCTGTCATTGATCTTTCACCCAGATGTGATAATAGTTCTCCCCTCCACTGTCAGATTACCTTGAGAATGACGGAATTTTGTACTTGAACATATTTCTTATAGTTGAGGGCTGACTTTGAGGTTGTTTTTTTATTTATTATTTTAACATATGTTTGCTGGTAATGTTTATTTATACAATAGTTCATAATGGCCTAGTGGGTCGATGTCTGTTTATATGCAGTCAAATCAGTTTAACTGGAATGATGTGGTTATACATTGATACTAACCTTAATTTGCATATGGATAGGAATAGTTTCTTGATTAAATTTTGATTGAATGAATTATGCGAAGGGAATATTGAATTAGATGTTGGTATCAATTTTGAAATTGGTACATTTAAAATATTAAAATAGGTTAAATGTGAATCAAAATTGATACATTTAAAATATTAAAAGTAGGTTGAATGTGAATAATGAATTTTGTGAATTATATGATTGTGCATGAAGTGATTTATTTACATGATTGTGCATGAGGCAATTTAGTCATATTGATTATGAGGTTGAGTTATATTTGTGATGAGAGTTTTGATACATGAACATGTGAAATTAGTTTACATTTGTGTGAATAGTGAAACTATTGTATTTTGCTTTTGCTATATAAACTTGATTTGTTCATTGAGTGTGTAGGTTAGTACATGAACCCTGATTACTATCCCACTTCATATTATGAAGTGATTGGATTTTGATTGTGTTCTTCTAGTGAAGCATGATATCTTGCTTGTATGTGGCTAAGACCCTCTTTATTAACCATGTATTGTTCCCCTAGTATTTACACAACATTGTTGTTTTATTAATTGGTTGTAATTGTTATATGGATAAATGATATGGTTAATTTTGTTTCCTAAAATGTGAAACTCGAAATTTATTTTTTATAGGTATTTTTAGAGGGTTGAAAATATCTATTTAAAATTATTTATGCATTTTTGGGACTCCAACCCTTGCACCTATGGATGGGGTACTTTGATGAGGATGTTTGAGTCTTTGAGGAGGTTTTTGGGACCCTTGAGAAGAGTTTTCATTTAATTAGAATATGGGTGACTTGAACAAGGTTGTAAGTCAACTCTCTTACGTATTATTGGGAAGTAAAATTGGAGTATAGTCCATTTCACCATGCTTGGACATGGATAGCTCATGTAGATCCACATGAGAAGTATGAGTTTCATTTAACTCTAGTAAGTCATTGATTACATACGCGAGCGAGGTGCCATGTGGCTCCACCCTATTGGGTGGACGGGAGTGACATGACACATCCCTCAAAACTCTCTCCTTTGGCTTTTGTAGGGTTAAATCTTTTCATTTTTGGAAAATACACTTGGAGTTTCTTCAATAGAGCTAGAGAATTCCTAAGAGGTAGTAGACAATTTTTTGGGGGTTTTAGATTGGTTTGGAGCCTTGTGAGTGTGGAGGGATTTGGAGGAAGGAAGAAAGCGTTACTATGATAGATGGAATTTAACTCTTACAAAGGAATATTCATTTTTCTAGAGAATAAATCCACCTATTATATTAGGATGAATCAACAACTTTATTAAAAAATTGTTTAGATTATCCTTTTTCATATAGAATTTATAATTAATAGGAAACTACAAATTTACAATATAGAATGTTCAATTATAATAAATTGGTGAAAACATCTCTCTTTAGGAGATAAATTATAAATGTATTTCAACAGGAATGAAAAGTACTAGTCTCAAATTATAAATGTATTTCAACAGGAATGAAAAGTACTAGTCTCAAAGAACTTGTAGTAGCTTTTTGGAAGCCTTTGCCTTAGACACTAGTGTGTTGTGTTGTCATTTGGTATAGATGCTCAACAAGAAGCATGGTCAAGTCTAGAAAATATAACTACATACACAAAATGCAAATAACGAGTTTACAAAACATACAATACTTAAAATGATAGAAATGATAATGAAACTAGTTATCTAGATATTCAAAACAAAGAACTAAAATACTAAAGAGAGAAGTTAGGAAATATATCATTGTCTAATGCTTCTTCTTCTAAAACAAACTTGCAAACAAAAAAATAATAGAAAAATGTTTTGGGTGGTTGTTTGGGGAGCTTGCCTTAGTAAAACGTCTGATATGATCTTTCAACCTCCACAAAAACCAAGATTTTGATAATATTGAAAAGATAAAAATGTAAACTTTTCAAAATGGAAATATAATTTGTTGTGCTTTGATGGGGCTGCAAAAGGAAACCTAGAACCAACTAGTATGGGGGGCAGTATAAGAAATTCTAATGACAAGTTTACTACTAGTTTTGTTGGGGGTACTGTTGAACAATCTTCTATAACAACTAAAGCTATGACTATGTTTGAAGGAATCAAAATTGCCTTATTGATAGGAATCAAAAGAGTGTAGGTGGAAGGGGACTCTAAAACTATCATAGATGTTGTGAAAGGTAAAGGTATACTAGGATGGTCTTGTTCTGATATTATCTTTGATATTTAGAATATCTTATTGAATTTTGAGAGTAAAAATATTTCTCATTTTTATAGAGAAGGCAATAGGGTGGTGGATGCCATGAAAAACTTAGGGGTATCTTTGGACCCATCTAGATAATGGAGAGACTGTTCTAGTCTATCAATAAAAGTTAAAGATTTAATCCTACATGACCAAAACACTAGCATCCAACATGGTGAATGCTCAAACTGAATTTGTAAGGGTAATCTTATTACTTACTCCTATCAAATTTCCTAATCTGACGAGTAAGTTATATTATGCAATGGGATTTTAAAAAGGGAATGAGAACATAGAAATTGAAGGCCACTATCTTAACTCTTGATCAACATGGGGCTCCTATTATTAATCCTAATGTGATCATCATGAGCTTTAGTTGACAAGCAAAATTGGGAAACCCATGTTTTGAAGCCAATGATGATTATTTACAATTCAAATTTTCTATGTTGAGTTATGATTGTCAGCCCACCTTACACAATGACCTTGGATAATTATAAGAGATGCGACTGAATAGGTGAAAATTGGGGCTCTCTTTCATCTTTAGGGTTTAGGACCTAAAAGGAGAGAGACAATCTTCACACTCTTCACTCAAGAAAAAACCCTTGAGATCTCAATGCAAAGGAAATTGAAATCTTGTGAAGGGACTATCCTAGGGGTTAAATGAGATCTAATGAGGGGTTCACCACCAAGTTTAGACTTGGAAAAGATAATGCAATGCAAGTTGTAAGACAAAACACCAGTTTAATGCAATGACTTAGAAAATTCCTTAGAAATGCAAGCAAAACATAATAGAAAAGCAAAAAAGTAAGTAATGTGCACCTGTAAACCTTGAAGTGATTGGAACAACTTTGAAATTATGGAAATTTTGACAAATAGGAACTCATTCGCCAACCTGGGCAAATCAGTCCCAGATTCAGGTTTCTACACGAGAGTTTGTTTTGAGAAAAAGGGTATCAAAATCTGCAAACAATTATAGTGGGACTCATTCGCCACTCTTGGCAAATCAATCCTATTCCGCTTTTTTGGAAATTGAAAGTTCTAATATGCTCTTCAACACTTGCCCTTTCCTTCTAGTTTGAGTTCCAGATCTGAATCCGCAAAAAACACTTGCAAAATAGAATTCAACTTGATTTGCTAATGGGGGGTTTTCCTTGGTCAAACCTCTAATTTGGTAATTAAACCTTGATAAAAATAATGAAATGTGCATGAAAACCCTAGCCTTAAGTGTGTCTAAGACTAAGAAATCTAAAACACGATGCAATCCTATTCTAATATGCAAGAATATAATGCAATAATGGAAATATAGAGATGAATGACTCACTTGTGGTGATCTCTAATCACCCCAAATGAATCCTAATGATGCTTGTACCTTCTTTAGGTTTAATGTAGAGTGATAATGGAGGATGGAATCACTTAAGAAACAAGTCTTTAGGCTTGGCTTGATGGCTAGTTGTATCTCCTCAACCTAGAATCCATAATGTTTCACCATAGACAACCATGATCAACCTTTGACAATGCTAGATCTTGAATGAAAGTGAGCTTGAAGATCTGCAAAAACACTTTAATGTTGCTCCAAAGCTTCAACTTCACTTGCTCTTGAAACTTGAATGCTCTTGTGAAAGATTCAACACTTGACTCTTGAATTTGCTCTTGGGAATGCTTGCTCAAAATGCTTAGTGATAATAAAAATGACTTGAAAACTTGCTTTTATAGGCATCAACACCTAATTGACCGTTATTTAGATCTCAAAGGCTGACATCCACCAAAAATTTGAATTAAATTGGTGAATTTTTCGCTCAAAATTGAAAAAGATCCCAAATGGGACTCATTCACCACCCTTGGCGAATGGGTCCCACCTAAGGGGACTCATTCGCCCAAGGTGGCAAATGAGTCCCACCTTAGCATTTCAAGGTGGGTTTTCAAGATTTTTGGGGATTTGAGTGATTTTATGGGATTTTTGAGTGAAATGAGCCTCAAGATCTAAAATAATGGGTCTTAGGGGCCTATAAATGTTGATCGGAAGGATAATTAATGCAAGGGTGCCAAAATAGGTCCAAATTAAGTGTGAAATTTCCTCGCTTTCAAGAGCGTACAATTTTCTACACTACATTTAGCCCCCACTTTAGCTCCCATATGACTCTATGTGCATATGCAAGCTAAATGAATCCAATAACGACCTCTGTTTCATAAAAGGATACACATATAAGCTCAATCATGATATGGGAGAATGAAGCCCCCATTGTAGTCATCTACAAAATCACAATGTTAGGAACCACATCTTGCAACACGAATCCGCTAGTTGTCGAAAAAAAATCCTCTTACCAAACCTCTATCTAGAAATCACATTCGAGGGTAGATGTATGCCTCCCCTTGATTCCGCTTGTTTTACGAAGGTGGAATCAAGGTAGCAATCTAGCCACATCAAATAGGATAAGTCATATCATAGGGCATTTCCAAGTACCATGCCACATAATGATAGATAGTTGATGATGTCAATAGTAGAATCACAATTCCAACACAACAAACAATGTCGAAAACATAGCTCTCTAGCACCCATTATGTTGATCTGAATGAAATTCACTTTTTAACCATAATGTAGTAAAAATCCTAATTTTAACTTACATAAGAGCAAAAAGGTGAAGTAAATTCTTACTTATTTTGTCATTTACCTCTTTGTAGATTATGAATAGGTGAAAATAGGGGCTCTCTTTCACCTTTAGGGTTTAGGACCTAAAAGGAGAGGCAATCTCCACACTCTTCACTCAAGAACAAACCCTTGATATTTCAATGCAAAGGAGATTGAAATCTTGCGAAGGGGTTGTCCTAGGGGATGAATGAGATCTAATGGGGGGTTCACCACCAATTTTAGACTTGGAAAAGACAATGCAATACAATGTGAAATGCCAAACCTTCAATGACCTAAAAATATGAACAAAATGTAGTAGAAAGTTATGAGACAGAAAGTGTGCACCTGGGAGACTAAAGAAGGAAGAATGGATGTCTAGAATTCTAGAAAATCTGTTGTTAATGTTGACTAGGACTCATTTTCCAAGTTGGGTGAATCAGTCCTGCTTCTAGGAAAATGTGCAGATACAGGGTTCATCCAAAAGGGTATCCAAATCTATGAAAATCTCTGTCAATCCTGTATAGTGGGACTCATTCGCCACTTGTGGCGAATCGGTCCACTTCTGCTTTTTCAAAAGTTCAGGACCTGATTCTATTCCTCCCGATCTGCTCTGCTCTTTTTGACTGGTTTCCAAATTCAAAACTGTAAATTGCCACGTGTAGACCTTTTCCAAGCTTCTCCAAGACTTGATGACAACTTTGACAACTTTAGGGATTTGACAACTTTTCTCCAACTTTGCTCCTTGAAAAATCTACCACCTAGCTCTGCAAATCACACACAAGAAGAGGGAAAAATGTTGTGGGGTTAGTGAATAGGGGTTTTCCTTGGTCAAACCCCTTGTTGGTAATTAAACCTTGGAATGAAAGAAAATATGAATGGAGAATGATGAATGAACAAATAGCAATGTTGCAACTTACCAAACCCTAGCTATAAGGTGCTGCAAATATGCTTGAATGATGTTGGTCTTGCTTGAAACACTTGCTTGAATCATCAACTCTACATCACAATTGTTAACACAATAACGGACATGAAGAATGCAATCTTTGACATGATGATTGGCACTTGAAGAATGCTCTAAAATGCTTGATAATTTTCCCTTGAATGCCTTTGAATGCTCTTGCGAATGCTAGATGACTTGTAAACTTGCTAGGTGAGAATATGAGTGAAAGAACCTTGTATTTATACTTAATTATGCAAGAATTCTTGAAATTACAACACTACAAGCCAACATCAGATCTAGGAGAATAAAATCCCACTAGAAATTTGAATTAAATTTGAATTTGTGCCACAAGGGTCTCATTCGCCTAAGGTGGAAAATGAGTCTACCAAGGCCTAATTTTTGGGAAAATTTTAAAAAGTGCTTAGAAAGGTGTAAAACATGTTTCAAGACCAAAAGATCCAGGTGGGACCCATTCGCCCAAGGTGGCGAATGAGTCCTAGATCCCTAAATTTGGGCCACAGAAGCCAGAAACACTTGAATTATGATTGGTTACTGATTAGTGTCGGGATTATCCTCGAAAAGATGCAATAAATGAGGCTTGTGGATGCAAAATAGGGCCAATTAAAGCATAAGAAAGCCCAATTATTAATGACAATCCTAGAGAAATGTGAAAGTGTGTTAAAACACTCCATAAATAAGGCAAGATTAAGGTTGATTTTGATTAAAATTATGTTTATTATGCTTGGTTAATTGAAAAAACCCTAGAAAAGTGTGAAAGTGTGTTACAACACTTCACAACACTTTAACAAGGCACCATTAAATTCCATTAGTTCACAAGGGCCCAAGACCTAATGTGAATGTGTTATCCACATTATAACACTAAATTAAGGCAACATTAAGCCAAAATCCACAAGGAGGACCCAAACGAGTGTGAAAATGTCAAGGGATCCATTTTTCTACACTACATTTATCCCCCACTAAATAGTGAGAATGATATAAAGAACAACAACAAGGCACAAGCCTACACTGCCAAAGAAAAGAAAAGAAAAGAAAAGGGGAAAATAAAAGAATCAGAACAAGCTTCGACTGTTTTTCCATCACGATGTGGGTCAGATCTAGGCTATTTGTCTGAAGAATGCGTACGCACTTTGAGGTGACAAAACTTTTGGTTGTCCATCGGGTGAGAAGTGCTAAAAGGTGAGACACATACACTCATGGCTGGTATGCACTCACACACACAAGTGGCTATGGGAAAAGTCATGCCTCAGATCGGCCTTCCTGCTCAAACCATACCAAAGTTATATCTCTTGATAACTTTAATAAGGTGCCACACAAAAAGAAATGATTTTCGAGCTTCATGAGACAAGCAAAACTTCGTATGCTTGGAGCTCATGAACAAACAAGATGGCTCCACAAGCATGCATGTTGTGTTATGCAAGGTGGCCATATAACAAAAAATGCTAAATGAAAAATAGGACATGTTCAAAGGAGTTTCTCTTAGTCCATGTGAGGTCTTTAACTTAGGGAACATTGTGCCTAATTTCTCCAAGAGAGGACCAACCAAAGAATAAAAGATTCACAACTTAGGGGATGCAGTGTGTTGCATCAAGTCACTAAGAGGAATATAATATGCTAAGAGAGATCATGCTCTTGTACGAAATCACACCCAATGTCACCCACAAAGCGAGAAACACATCGTATGAAGTAAGAGAACTACACCAAGAACCATGAAAAAGAAAAGGAAAAATAATAATGCCAATGTATGCCCCCACTTTAAAAGAGTTGCTAAACACCATGCTATGAGAGATTACTTTAAAGTAGCAAATGAGAAATAGAAACAAGAAGACATGAGAGCTAACTTGGAAAGCCCTATGCCAAGTCATATGTTTCCAAGTAAAGTTGTGTCATGCGAGAGAAAAAGAAAAATAGAGAGAGAGGGGTTTCCCCCAAAATGAAAACACCAAACACATAAGGGATCTGTGGATTTGGGGTAATTATGTTCTTTGCTACATTGTTTTTATAGAGCTCGAAACTATCATCATCCCCCAAATACACATAGAACTGGGAGAATGACACAAAGAAAGAAAAAACAAAGAAAAACCTTTTGGTTCAACATGGAAGAGACATAGGGTGTCTCGACGCCTTGCGTCATCCCCAAAAGGAAAACAAAAGACAAATGAAAAACAGAAAAGGCAAAGGAAAAAGAAAGCCTTTTGGGTCAACATGGAAGAGACATGAATGTGTTGATGCCTTGCGTAATGCTCAAAAGGAAAACACAAGACAAATGAAAAGGAGTAAATGCAAAAAAGATTCATGACATAGAGAAGAATGAAGGTACAAACAAAGGAATGCCACAAAGAGAGAGAGAACATGAAATAGAACGTCATAGGGGATCATATTATGTGCATGCAATCACACAAGAAAAAGAAAAAGAAATAATGCAAAAGGCTAGTAAGGAAAATGTGAGTCAACCTATGAGCAAGTTATCTGCCTCCCAATCATGTTCGTTGTATATCAAAGGTGAAAAACTAGCAAAAGGGATAAGAGCAAGTGCCGAACTAGGAGAAACACCAAGTTCAACACTCTTTGTAGGATATTTATCATTTAAGCTCATGGAAGAGGAAAACAATGTGTTCAGTTCAATTTTAGCATCCTCATCCTCATCATCATCTAAGTTAATCACAACAAGTGGTCGAAGGATAATGTCCATGGAAGAGTTCAATTATTTTTTTGGAAGTTTCATTGAATTGTCTTGTTTTAGCGGAGGGGTAGAGTCATCATGCATTACTTTAGTCAAGTTTGGATCTTGATTTTCTTTATTTAATTCGTCATGTAACTTGCGAGCAAGGGCACAAGGTCTATGCCTAATCTCCCTAGAACCTTTGTTTCTTTTGGTTTTGTTTTCAAGTTTCATTTTTGTAGGAGCGGGTTGATCAACCATTGGTTTCTTGTCTTCCCTAAGGGGAGGAATGGAAGGAACCACGAGAGGTTGTTTGACTGCTTTCTCTTTGACTTTGTAAACTTTTTTTATTTTAGGAGATGTAACGAGATTGTTTTCATATCTCTTGGTCACTTGTAGGAGGTAGGTTAAGTTTCTGTTTTAGGTTGGTCTTGGTTGTTTGGTTCTTGTTTAGGTTGAAGCATAGTTTCATCAAAGATGGGAAGTTTGGAGGTGGATGGAGACATGTTTTGGAGGGATAGTTCGACTATCTTCTTTGCTTTGAATTTTTGGTAGGAGATGAAAAAGAAGTCTTCTCATGGCTTTATAGGTTCCATGGGCTTGGGCCAAAAGGAATTTAAGGAAAATTTTCCTTTGGATGACAAAGGGTTAAAGCCACTATGGTGAACAGTGAATAATTCATTGTCAAAGGGAAACTTTAAGCATTTATGTACAACGGAAGGGACATATTTCATGGAGCAAAGCCATGGGTAGCCTAGCTTCACACGAAATTGGTCCAACTTCGGGATAATGGAGAATGTGACATCTAATGTTTTTGGTCCTATTTGCAATGGTAAGGTGATCAATCCTATCATAGGGTAAGCAAAACCATTGTGTGTCTTGATCCATGCTTTCGGTTTATCATATTCATCTTGATAGAGTTCATGCAAAAGTAAAAATTCCTCGGTGATCACATTCTCTCCATAGGTAGGATCTATTAGTATCCCATTAGTGGGCTTATCATAGATACGACCAACTATGTAAAGAGGACCATTGGGTAAATGTTTAAGTATATCCTTAGAGGAGAAAGCAATGTCAAGAGGATTCTTAGTTCGGCCCTTACGAGGGATAACGTCTATCGCCCCTACCATTTCATCTATAGGATTGAAATTATTAGCATTATTTAGAACAACATTCATCACATCATTCT
>VDFB02150463.1:0-15344 GCA_007258455.2 Sequoia sempervirens
AACATGTTTATGATAATGGAACCATGGACATTAAGTTAGTTGCAAATAACTGCTTTTCATGTGAATGTGAAATTGTGGATTAAATAATTGTTTTATATATCACAACTATAATTGTGAATGTTTTACTTTTATATGCGAAAAATGTATATGATGATGATGTTATATTTAAGCGTGTATAGACATGTCATGAATGGTCTAACCCTAGTCTTTTTGGTCAAGTGGTTGCAGGATCGACAACACTCAAAGGGAAAGGGGGACTATCATCAGGGAGAGGACGTGGTTGGCAAGTATCAATTTGTCATGAAACTCTGAGTCGGTGTAAGACAGTGTTGCGAAGTCATAACCTTGGCCATAAGTAAATTAATATAATTATTGATTAAGAAAGTCAATTAACATATATATCAATAGTCACCTTTAGAAGAGGTTGCAAAAGATTATTAAATATTAAAAAAATAATAAAAAATATAATTTTGTCAACAAGCAAGGGAATGGGAATAGTCGGCGGTTTTCTTTGAAGGCAGAATATTCCGCCATATTTCCATTGTGCTCCAATTGAAACGGATGGGAGCCATAAAGTCACAAAGGCTCTTGATCAGAGGTTACCGAAAGGCATCCACATCTTTTTGGAGGCCTCTCACTCTACCTCAATTCATTCAATTTTTCCGCTACCACTTCAACCGCTTCAACATTGCTCTGCAAATGCTTTGGCACATTCGAATTTATTTAGTTGATCTCTTTTTGTATTCACCATTGATCACTTAGAAATCTCGTTCTTCTTCTTTCTGTATCGCACTCCAACTAGTTGATTTCATATTTGAATCACTATCATTGTCAGATTTCCCCATTTTTACTTCTTCTCTGGTCATTCTTCCTGAAGACGAGTTTAGGGGCGGCTACCTGGTTTCTCCATGACGGACATAGGTGAAAGTTGTGGAAAAGACTAAGTCTTGAGAGCCTTTCGTTCAAAGAACTTTTGTGCGGAGCTTCATCAATCTCAACCCACCTTTCAGGCACGTAAAAGTTGTTTAGAGTTTGATATTATTGCATTGTTAGATTGAAATCAAATTGTAAAATTATCATGGAATTTCGTTAGGATTCTCCATATTTGGAATTTAGTAAATTTTGAATATAAAAAGAGCTTTAATGAATGGAAAGTATAAAATTGATCATGCTTTGAATCTCTCTGTTGCATCTCTCTGAAACTGAATGCAAATTAGCTACCGTCTAAAATGAATCTGAGTTTTGTATCTGCATGATGGAGTAGAAACTCTTACCTTTCTTTGACTTTGTTCATAAATATCACTTGAGATTAAACCAACAACCATTATGCTCATTTTACCAAGGAGGACCCGACTTTCTAACTCGAATCTCCTCCATCGTTGTTGTCTCTATGGCCTTTTCCGAGCACTTATCCTCTGTCTTAATTTCTTTTAGCTGGGGTGTCATGTCCTCTAACCAGAGTCTCTAAGTAAGACATGAAAAAGAGTAATATCTGTAGATACTCTATAGCGAAAGGATCTAATCATGTTCTTAAACCTTTGCTATGGAAGGATATATATATATTGTTGAATCTTTCGTCCTAAAAGTATATTGGAACGGGTCTTTTATCTATTCCTCTCTAAAGCTTATATGATAATTGACTCTTTGTTTTAACATCTGTGAAGTACATTTGATTGAAGCCCGAAATACTCTATCATCTGAAACTGAGAATAGTTCAAACCATCTTGGAATTTCTTGTGAAATTATCTACTTTATCTTATACGAGTCCACTCCACTCCTTAATTTTTGAGCGGTTAAGAGTATATCCACTCCCACTCTGAGATCCTTATCGGGCATTTAATGTTAAAGACTTGGAAGAACCCTATATCAAACCAGCCTTTTCTGTTCTCTCTCTCTATATGAATAAAATCAGTAGGTTATCAATAAAGAAGAGAAAGTTTATGTGCCTAATCTCTCTCTCTTTTTGTAAAGATATCAGCATAATCTTAAAATAAGATATGAATCCAAACCAAGTTATTGTAATATTAAACCCTAAGGTTAAGTTTACCCTCGAACTAAGAGAAGAATGATAACAAACCAGATTTTGTAAGATTAGAACTTGATCTGAGTATTATCATGTCGAGCAAGGGTGAGAGTGCTGACGGCACAGGGGTGCCAGTAATACAAAAATCCTTGGCCAAGGTATGATGCCGAGTTAAGGCAATGAAACAATTTTGGGCTAAGAAATTGCTTGAAATAACAAAGGAGATGATTACATTAAATAGAGGTAGATGACTGTAGACATTTAAAATGTCTAACTACCTCACCTACAAACTACTGTAGCAACAGTAGTATTGACCATTAACAATATAGAATAATTATTCTAACACCCTCCCTTAATGGTCAATCATCTAACTACCTACAAAAAACAATCTGCAAGTCGATGGTCACAAATTCTTCATAACACTCTGCTGCTACGGAGACCCTCCCTGGATCTGCAGAATGTTGATGACCAAGAGTACTGGCAGAGTTGCCCCTTCTTTAAGCTTCACCTTGAGGGAGACAAATGCCTTGGCTTTGCCCGTGAGATGCACGCCGCAACCCTCGGAATCTCAGGCTGGCGGCCCGAGAAGTCACATCCCACCAAAATGTCAACAGCGTTGGATACTTGAGCTATCCTTCCTATATCACTAGAACTGCAGGGAACAAGCACCCAGCGTTTGAGATAAATCGGCGTAAGCCGTTGAAACTTTGCGGATGAAACTGGCCTTCGAGAGCAATTGCCAAAGCTAGTTATGCGGATGTTGCCCAGCAGCGAGTCACGACCAAACAAAGTACCAACAAAGGCGCGATTTTTAGGGAAAAAATCGCCAAATTAAAGATTACAAATCATGCGTTTTTTGGAAAAAACGGTAAAAACCATAGAGGAATCCCACTCATTTTGCGAATTACAGAAACCCAAAAAGTAGCTGGTACGGAATCCGAAACACGGATCAGCATACAAATCATCGTTTTTTAAGGAAAAACGGTAAAACCCTTTAGAAACCAGAGAGCCCTCCCGTACAACAAAAACCCTGACTAGGGTAAACAGGAACTAACCCTTAATTTTTGAGGAGAAAATTATAAACCCTATCGGAATTTTTTTAAGGGAAAAAATTAGAGCCAAATCTGAGAGTTTTTTAAGGATAAAATATTAAAACCCATAAAATCAATTTTATTTTATTTTTTAAGGAAAAATATTTAAAAACCCACCCATCGATTAATAGAATTTGAAAAAAGCAGGAGGGTTTGGAACCCTACTTGCGGAGAACATATATGCCGCAATCGAAGCCTGACTGAAGCACCAGAAAAAATGGACCACAACCCATTTGAGATCTTGGAAAACCCATCAGGAATCTTCAATCAAAAAAAAAATTCAACTTGATCTGAAGGGTCAAAACCCTAGCCGAAAATCGCAGAAGCCCTAGGCGGCCATGAAAGCACAAAAAATTGCAGACAAATTCATTAAATCCTCTGAAATCGCAGCAAAAATCCTGGCCGTCATGAGAACACCAAAAAGCTGCAAAAAAATGTCTAAAATCCGCAAATCACGCTTGGTAGAACACAAGCAAAAGAGTCGTCGCCGTCTTGAAATCACTAGAAATCGCGGGCACAAAAGAGAGCTCGACCAGAAGATCAAACAGGAGCTTGAAAAACGCGTTGCCACCAAATCCAAGAAAAATTGCGGCCAAGAACAAACGCGAAAAACGCGTTTCAGATGATGGCACGAACACAAACGCCGTCGCTTCAGAGCTGCGCGAAAAACTAAGCGCCAAAACGCGGGTCAAAAATCTGAGGAAGTCCTAGCGCGGAAGGTTACGCTGCAACTGAAACAAGAAACGCGAAATCGCGCGAGCTGCAGAGGAAAAAACGTGGTCCTAGACAGTCTCACGTGATAAAGAAATCACAAATTACAGACTTCAGAAGCCATCGAAAATTCTCAGACCAAGCAACCACGAATTTACCCAGAAACCCTAACTTCGGATTATGGCTTCTAGAGAGCCCACGAAATTACCTAGAAGCCCTCCCAGAATCCTGAGCCCTCCCGTTAGGGAGACAGGCTCAGACCTGCTCTGATACCATGAAACAATTTTTGGGCTAAGAAATTGCTTGAATTAACAAAGGAGATGATTACATTAAATAGAGGAGGTAGATCACTGTAGACATTTAAGATGTCTAACTACCTCACCTACAAACTACTGTAGCAACAGTAGTATTGGCCATTAATACAAGAAGAATATAATACTCTAACAACAAGCAATGGTCAGCGATCATGAACCAGATATACTTCTGGTTAGAATGATCCTTCTGGTTAGGAGGTACCTACAGAAGAGGGATCGACCAGCGGTATAGGTTCATCACACCAAGCTCAAAATGGCATGATGATAATTTGATCCTTGTTGATTACCCTCGTGAAGGGTCGGGTTCTTCAGTTGAAGAAACTCGGAAGACCAATAGGTCTTGGTTGGGCAGTAAAGCCCCTGATGATAATTCTCTTTCCCTCATTGATAAAGATGCCCAAGTATATCAACATGAAGATGATGTCAAATGTAATCCTTCCTCACTCGTAATTCCAGGTACATGCATTTGTCAATTAAAGTTTACTTTCAATAAAGCAATAAATGTTGTTCTTTTAAGTTAAATGTTCGTTGTAAGAATCTGCAGTTGTTCAGTTAGATAGTTAAATGTTTCATTCAGCTGAGATGGAAAATTATGGAAATTAGTTATTGAATATTAAATTACTATTTTGTTTAAAAGGAAACCCTAGTTTGACAGTTATTTAGTTTTTGATCTTCTGTGAAACGGTTGGTGAAAACAGTTAGTTGTTTCAATTCAGCTGAAACTGAAAACTTAGAAGTTATTTGAAATTTCAATTGATTCAGTTGAAATCGATTTGGAAACCCTAGAATGAAAACTAGTTATATTCAGCAGAAAATTGGTAGTTAGAATCTTTCCATAACAGTAGATGAGTTTGAGTTGTTACAACATGTCAATGCCATATGTATACCCACATCCATATGATATATGCTTACAACAAATACCCTGCAGTATTCAGTCACTTATATGTTGAATTTTATCCAACTGAATTGATCACTTTAAGTTCTTGCCCTATATTTGTTATTGATAGCTTTAGTTTGAATATTGGTAGTGAGGTGGCACTATATCACATTACAAACTACTAAAACAGAAGCTAGCTCAAGAAAGCAACACAACAACATTGAATGCTATAGTGCAGTATTTCAAAAAAACAATATATATGATTCCAAAAGTATTCCTCTCTTTCAACATGCAAATATAATTTGAACATGCAACAAAACATATAGAACAACATACCTAAGTCGCCCATGAACAGGCTCCGGAGCATGTACGACTTGAGCACCATGAACATACCCCAATGCCTATTGAAGAAAAAAAAAATCAATTTACAAATTAAGTGGAGGAACTATGCACAAAAATACAATTAATATGGAAAGGATTAAACCAAAGTGTCCATAGTTTTAAAATCTTTTCCATAAACCTACGTGATGAAATTATTTAAAGAGCTTACAACAAATTCTCAAAAGCTAAAGAAACACAAGGTTGCAAGTGAAACCCCTTGACAAACCCACATTTAAAAAAGTGCTTAGAGATTTCAATGAACAAAAAACTACCTCAACAAAAATTTTACTTGTGCTACTAAAGCTCTATGCTAGCATGCAACAATACCAAAAAAAAGCAATTCATACCAGGAATGATTGTACGAGAATATCACAATTGATTCTTTATTTGAAGTTAGTGTTCAGTTACAAAGAAAGCAATACAGGGAGGACCTTGTATAAATCAGTGTGCTTCCCTTGCTGTGGAATTCTTTTTAAAGAGCCACTGGTTGTCGGTCAGACTGTAACTGTTGGATTAACTATTTATAACCATTTGCTAACTTACTCCCTTCAGCCAACAATTTAATAAGAAAATATATCAGCCTCACAAGTTTCTCTCAATTTTTTTTCTCCCTAAGCATTTACATACGGAGTAAGTGGGAGCTGGTCTTTTTATCCTTAAGAAGAGACCTTGATGAGCAATAGATACTTGTAATATTTTAGTGGATTGTATTGTTCTCACAATAGTGCTACCATCTATGGGTCATTAAAGAAGCTTGAGATTCTTGTTTCAAGGCACTGAGCTTCTTGTTAAATTTGAAAGGATTGTTGGATTCTTGGTGGTTAAGGCTAGATTTGTACTTCATAAGTTGTTTTCTTGGTGATAGAGCCCTTGGAAATGTATATTAGTAAACTGAGATTATCCTTTGCTTTGTCATGATCTTTGAAGATTGACTTGAAATTCCTTAAGGTTTTACTTTTGTTTCTCACAAGTATCGTAATGGAGTCTTTTAGAAGTTTATCTTGGTCAAAGACCTTCAGGACTGCATCTTCTTGTGTCTTGATTACTGGAGTGGTATATCATCTGAGTTTACAAGGAGCCTTTATAACTGCCCTAGCAAAGACATGTCACCCAATGTGAGTGGCAAAATACCTCTGCTAGCAATGTTGGAAGGAGGTGTATGTCAGGGCAGAGCTCTATCTTTGGGGTATTTTTTGTCATTTGAATGAAGACATGCAACAAAGTGTCTCTCTTAAAAGTTATATATTCAATTATATAAACAAAGAGGAAATTCCATTCCATATTCTACATGAATCAATGGAGGACTGTTATACTTGTTCAGAAATATACTTGTGGAGGACAGTCCAAAAGTTTTAAATATGTATCACTGTAAGAGTAGGGATTTTTTCAAACATTTCAGTGTTAAATAAGACTAAAGAGACAAGCCCCTAAGATTGAAAAATACACCTTCAAATCTTTAAATAATTAAAACTAGTTTGATTTAATGAGAAAATCTTTATGAAGGTAATTATCAACTTAGTAAAGACTATCCTGTGGCCAAACTGCTGTTATGGGTAGACTAGTGAGTTGTATTGTCGATAAAACTGTTGTTCTGAGTAAACTAGTGAGCTGTATTGAGGATAAAACTGCTCTTAAATGGTTGGGATTCTTGGGAAAACATTTTTGGGTTTTTTTTTCATTCTACCACCGTTCAAAACATATTGAACTTTTAATTTTGGTCAAGGGGCATGAAAGTTATGATGCTTTAAACACTGTCATGTTTTGTAAGAACTCGTCTTCTCTCGACTGCGGGAACTGATTGTTTTTGTTTTGTTTTGCAATTTTGTCTTTTGAGTGTTTTATGTTTTTTTTTTTTTGGTAAATAATGATGCCAAATGCAAGAAATTGAATGAAAGGAATACAATAATTAAAAGGAATTGCAGCTCTTCAAATATTCAATTTATTGATCAATTTCGGAGAGAGACTAAATACAAAGCATACCCGGAGTATTAGAAGAATTACATTTGCACTTCAATTCTAAATTTGCTGCTAAAAAGCACCTTACAAAGGGTTCAATTCTCCCACATGAAGAAAGGAATGACCTTAGAATTGTTGCTGCTGTCTTCCTTATTGCCAAGTGACCCCTCCTGAATTTTATTGAAATTTATTATGTCCTCTTTAATCAAAATCGCCCCTCTTCAAGGGCCGCCTCCCTGCTGCAATTAATGGCTGTCAAAAAGCAGGCCGTACTACCTTGGAATTTGTGCCAGCAATCACAAAAAAACTCAACTTCTAATCTGCTCTTCTATTTGACACCAAAATCCTTCATTTCTGCTTTGAAACCCTTTATCAAATACTCTGAATTTGCACAAATAGAACCTCTGTATGAAGTTCTCCTAAAGGCCAAATTCAATGGATATTTCACCACCTCAAATGGCTGCTATACTGAAGAGTTTATTGTTCTCCAATGGCTTGAAAGACAGAAACCCTTGGCTTCTTCTTCACAAACAATTTTCATCAAATCAAATGCTCAAGAATGAAGTCGATTTCTTCCTGGCTCCATTTATAAATCCCCAAAGAGGGTACACCCCATCAAAAAGCACATTAAATGCATTTTAAAAGAATGTTATAACTTTGCATTTAATATTTAATAATTTCACCTTGGTCTAAGCACCTCATTTAATTAAAATATGGCCCCCTTTTTAATGATGAACTTGACCCTCAATTATAAAGTTAAATTATAACTTTATAATATTTCCTTTTAATGTTTGAATATTATTTGAGCCATTAAACATTAATATTTCCTTCAATATTTAATATTTCATCAAACCGTCTGAATTGGGGGTCAACTCTGTAAATCCCAATATGACCAAGTGCCTTACTAAAAATAGTAAGGGTCCCTCTCAACCAAACTCTGACTTACTATAAATAGTAAGTATAGCAAACGGAGCCCTATAAGCACCAAACAAAAGCCAAAGCTGGAAACCCACTTAACTCTGGAGAAGATAAAAGCCTCAGAAGACCCTCTGAACATCTGAGTTAGCCTATGAGGGCCAGTGATAGGCTAAACCATCTGAAAACATGATCATGCTAAAATGGGGACATTACAATCCGCCCTCCCTGAAATTGCTTGTCCCCAAGCAATCTCAACTGCCAATAGAGACTCCTCCGTAAGATCACTCCACTAGGATCCCACAAGTAGAACTGTGCAATGTCCCTGATATCATCAAACTACTCCTGTAACACCATCCCTAGAACAACTGACTGAACCCGCTGAGCCAACTCAAACTCGCCATCAGGTGTCGCAGGAGTATGAGTCTCAAAAGGAAGCGATTCAAAAGACTAACCATATTTGCTTCCTATCTCCACGCAAGGAAAACTATCATTCCAACTGTCCATCACATGCACCACTAAACTATGCATCTGAAATAAATCATGTACATGGGAATTAAAAGAAAATTTGTACGCACTCCTTACCATGTACACCCCAGAAATCTTCTCTGTGAGCCCTGTTTGCAATCCCGATGCACTGGAAGGATCACAAACACTGCAATAAATGCTCATCTCTGAACTAGAATCAAGTGAGTGATCAACATCGAACTCGAATAGTGGATTGTCATATGACCATGCAGCATCAAGCTCGAACAATGGATTGTAGATCATCTCACACTCCTTCCCCTGGATCACCTCCGTCTCTCTCTCTCTATCCAACCCCTTACAAAGAGAGATAGAATGCAAACTCCCATCTGTAATTCCCCTCAACACATGTTTCCTGCCATCAAACTCAAATGACATCTCCACCTTAGGTATGTTGAGGGTAAATACTCCCAAGTCCTGGAGCCATTTCATGCCCAAAACTATATCCATCTCACCCATGTTGACCACATAGAAATCAGAATGTAACTCATAGCTGTTCAACATCAAAGTGAGATTAGTAATCCGCCTAGTGCATGCGAGGGTATATCCATCAGCAACTCGAACTCTAAATCCATCAAAATCCTCGGCTTGAAGTCTACATCTAGCCACAAAACCCTCATCAATAAAATTATGTGTTGCTCCAGTATCCAACATAGCAACACAACGCTACCCATTAACTGTTCCCCTGAATCTAAATGTGGCCTCATCCTAAACATTAGCAAAGAATGCCATAGGAGCCAAATTCCCATCAGCAGATGCTTTCTCATCCTGATCAATCCCTGTATCCGCTTGCTGATCTGCATTCTAAGAATCAGAGTCCTCCTAAAATGCCCACATAATACAATTTGCTTTGCCCTTAGGTCTAAAAGGGAAATCATGATCCTTGTTATATGGTTCCTTACACCAAAAACATAATTTCTTTTTTCTCAACTCCTCACGTGACTCCTCATCCACCATGGTTGCTGATTTCTTTTTCTTATCAGCAATTTGTTGAGATTCCTCATTGCTGGTTGAAGGAATGTCCTTGTGTGAGCTCTTGCTTTTTGGGGCTGCAAACTCCATACTCCTTGCCTTCTTCATTGCCTCATGCAGTGTTGGTGGATCAAAAGCCTTAATCCACCCTTGTAATGGTTCCAATAAGCCTTTCATAAAGAGTACAACTAGCCTCCTCTCAGATATGTTGGGTACCATTACGAACAATCTCTGGAAATCACCAATGTAGTTCTCCAAACTACCGACCTGCTTCAATTGTGCCAAGTCTCTGAAATATACTTCCGGATCCTTCTTATCAAAACGTTCAACCAGCCTATCAACAAACTCCTGATAGGAAGTGATGCAACTATGCTGCAACGTCACCAACCCATGATACCACCAATCATGTGCTACTCCCTCCAAGTGTAAGGTGGCATATTTAATCGCATCACTCTCTGCCATGGGTCTAAGTGTCAGAAAGGTGTCAAGCTTGTGAACCCAAGCTTGAGCTGTAACCTTTCCACTACCATCAAACATGGGCAATGTGAGCTTACTGGTAGCATGCTTCAAATCACTATTTTGATTCCTCGGTCCCCTATCCTGCCTGGAGCTATAATGCTCTCTCCTCTGGCTCACCGTCATCAAGCTAATACACTCTCTCCTGAGGTGTAATGAATTCTCATGCGTTTGCTACCCTTATTAGCAGGCCATTGGTTCCTCCCTCTTAAGCCCCCATTCTCCTCCATTGGTTCATTTCGGAGAGTGGGTTGTAGGCCCTATCTACGATGAGAAGGTGCTTTATGCACTCTCTGTGATCGGCTACACTTAGATTATCATTATAGTGTTGTCTAATGGGTAAATAAAGTGTTGTAAGGTTGTTGGCTTCTTTGTAATGCATCAACTTCTGTTGTTGACCAACACAGCAAACCCCTCAAGTATATCTCACCTCTCGACATCATCGGTGGACCTTCTCCCTCATCACCATGCACATGGCTTTGTTCTATAGGCCACGAGGATGACCCTAATGAATCCAATCAATCCAGATACCGATTCCCCTTAGAATTTTTGTGGTGGCTGCAACTTCTTCTGAGAAGTTCTCATTAGTACCTTGCTTTCTCTATGCTTTGTTGCATTAATCCCAACCTAGATGATGGTAGAAACCCTTTGATACCCACTTTATAAGAGCCTCGTCTTCTCTCTCGCACATTTGCATGGTGGCTGATTGTTTTGTTTGTTTTTGTTTTATACGTTACGAGGGGTTTTATGCTTTTTTTGGTTTGTTGTAAATAATGATGCTAAAGCTAGAGATTGAATGAAAGCAATACAATAACCAAAGAAATAGCAACTCTTCAATTGTTCGATTTTATTGATCAATTACAAAGAGGATCTAAATACAAGCATACCCAGAAAAAGCAAGATAACAATGGCTGCAATTAATTTTCTGCTAAAAAGCACATCAAGAAAAGGTCTGAATCTCGGAAATAATGGTGAATACCATAAATAATAGTGCATATGTCTTCTACTATGTTGGGCGCCCTTCCTTGAATTTTCTTGTAATTTTCAATGCCTTCCACATCTGAAATCGCCCCTCTTATCTGGCCATCCCCTTGCTGCTGCAAATGGCTGCTAAAAAGCAAGTCGTACCTCCTTGAATACTGTGCCAGTGATCACCACAAGCTTTTGAAAGACACTACTCGAAACCTTGAATTTTTTGAATGATTATTGCACTCAAACCCTATGATTTCTTTCACTGTTTTGCTCAAATAGAACCTCTGTATGAAGCTCCCCTGAATGCCAAATTCAATGGATATTTCACCACCTCAAATGGCTGCAACACTGAAGAGTTTATCGTTCTCCAATGGCTTGAAAGAAAGAAACCCTTGGTTGCTTCTCATAGAACAATTCATGAAATCAAAATGCTCAATAGAATGAGAGAAGTCGACTTCTTTAAGGCAATTTATAACCATTTCATGAAGCGGTGCGATTTCCTCCAAAAAGCACATTTAATTCTTATTAAATGTTATTAAGTTTGCACTTTGATTAATATTAAATGTTCATATTGGGATAGGCACCCCATTATTAAATAATAAACATGGCCCCTTTTTAATGATGACTTGACCCTTCATTATAAAGTTAAGTTATAACTTTGTAATAACACCTTTAATTTAATAAATATCATTTGAGACGATAAAACATTAATATCTCCCTTAATATTTATTATTTCATCATGCCAACTAAAACTGGGGTCAACTCTGCAAATCTCAATACGACCAAGTGCCTTACAAAAGATAGTAAGGGTCCCTCTCAACCAATCTCAAACTTACTATAAATAGTAAGTATAGCAAACAGGGCTCTGGAGACACCAAATGAAAGCCAGAATTGAAAATCACTTAACTCTAGAGAAGATACAAGCCTCTGCTAATCAAGACTCTGCCTCAAAAGACCCTCTAACCAACTGTGTTAGCCTACAAGGGCCAGTGATAGGCTAAACCATCCAAAAAACATGATCATTCTAAAAAGGGGACATTACAGCTTCCTTATTAGTTCTTCCTTTGATATTGCCTCCCCTGCCTCCACCTCCTTTTATATTATTGTTGGTTCCTATTGCAATATTTCTTGTGATCATGGGTTTGGCTTTAATGCCTTTTAATGTCCCAAATATAGCAGTCTCTTCGGTTTGATAACTGTGTTTACTCCTAAAGCAAAAATGCAACAGTTGTTCAAACTGAGTTTCTACTCAAAGTCTCTTCTCAAGATTCTATGTTTTATTCTTTTGTGTGCCACTCCTTTCCACGCATTTTGGATAGCACTAAAATACTTTAGGTTCATAAGATCAAATTAGATGTATGATTTATTATTGAAGGTGTGTCATAATTTATGATTTAGATTTCAATTTAGACTAATAAGAATTCAGATTAATAAAATTGAGAAAAAATAAGATGCATTTAATTTCTTAGATAGTATGTTACATTTTTAATGGAAAGGAATCGAACAGTTCTAGGAGGACAATGTAGTTATTAACATTTTTTTTTAAATAATAATAATGAGTCCATAGTGGAGCACATCTTCTTTGCATAATGAACTGATCCTAAACCAATGAAAGTCTTTGAATTCTACCATCAAGATAATTCTAATCCCAGGAATTCTCATTTGCATATGCTAAAATATGCATGCAAGACATCATGTTAATGGGAATACATAAAATTTCTACATGCCTTACTTGGTATGGCAGTCTTTGTGGTGAAGTTCTTACCAAATCCATGACTTTTGAAGCACCCCATAAGGTGACAATTCCAGTAGGAAGTCTAAAATGTATTGACATCCTTGACCATAAGTAACATGCTAACAATTGTCCAGCCTTGCGGATCTCTTGACAATTATATGTGAATATGTATACACTTTATCTCTCTTCTCAAATGTACTCTTGAGACATTTTAGACCAGAATTCCTGTGCTAAAGACTGTGGCACGACTTTCGTAAGTGGCAGACCTCAGAGAATCAGACACAATTTTCAAAATATAGAAATTTTCTCTATCTTCATTATAGGTAATGCAAATCTTTCACAAATGGATAATCACCATATGTATTGATGTTACACATAATCTTATCCATTACTATCAAGTTTTTTATATGATATAGCGCTCATTCTTTTAGTCTATGTTTGTAGTAATATAAGGACATTTGAAGTAAGATTGGGAAATTGATCAGGCTTTTGAAGGATTCAAGATGTTGATTTTCTAGGGGAATACAAAAAAACATAATTTTACAAATCCAAGTTGACATGAGGTATTTAAAATCAATTTTAATATGTTTCCTTTGATAGTGACCATGATTTTGAAAAGCTTTATAGGGAAACCTTCATATTTACAGTTATGCTGATATTTTGTAATAGAGTTGATTGACTTTAGGACTGGATATAGAGTGTTATTTGAGTCTTATGCTTTCATACTATATAACTATATACTGGTTTGATGATCTAACGTCTACTAATGTAATAACGAAATCGGAAGTTTCTAATACATCCTTTGCACTCTTCTTTGACACATTTTTTGATATAGGAGGATTCGACATTTTATAGACCTTGTTAAATTCATAATGAATTATTGATAGGTGAAGTTTCCCATTAGTTTTCCATTAGTGGACTTTTTGATGGTCTCATAATTTTATTGTCCATCTTTATAACTTTAATAGAGAAAACAAACCAAAGTTACAAAGGAATTTACAAACAATATTCCCAAAATTTCCAATTTGCCAATGACTTCCTTTTTCAATTTATTTTATCATCTTTATCTTATAAAGAGACTTTCTATCCATTTCTTCAATTGTTAAATAGTATTTTTTGAAAAAACCATGAAGTTTAAATAAAAAGTAAATAATTATTTTGGAACTCTTGAAACATGCGTGCAAATCATGTTGTGTGCACTTGTGCAGGAATAAAATGACATCATGTAGGTTACAAGATTTTGTCATCAATCTGTTTGTGCTTATTGAATGTCGCTTTCAAGTTCACTGTACTTGTAATATCTGTGTTTTTCTAAATGCCAAATTCATAGTTCAAAACATCAAACTCCACCCCAGTATCTGAACTTCTAAAGTTGATCTTCAACTTGTAGAAGCCCACAAGGATAGGTCTCACCATTTGATATGGGACAAATACTAGACAAGGAGCAGTATGTGCTAGACTAGGCTTGACATGGTATATATTTCTCAAGATTCAATAGATTTGTTCAGAACATGCTCCTGTTGCACTCTCCCATACATGGATATTTGGATCACCATGACATTTTGTTCTGTGCTGCTTCAAAAGAACTTGATGAAATAAGATGATATTGTACATAGTATTGCATAAGCAAATAGGTATGAAATCGTTAGGTTTTCTAGAATCAATCTTTTTGGGAATGAGTGCTACGAAAGTAGCAATGAGTGCCTTTAAGATAAAACACAATTCCTTCGATCCCTGAATCACTTTACAAAGCTCCTCATCCATTACATTCCAAAAATTTTGGAAAGAGAAGGTACAAAACCCATTTGGGCCTGGGACTTTGGCACCTTCAATTCTAAAAATAGATGTCTTAACTTCTTCCACAATGACATCGTTAGCTACATTCTTCCTTAATAACATCTTTAGCTACTTTATTAGAATTTAGAATCATCATCCAAGGTCGGGATATGATCCAAGAAGAGATCCTTCTTTTCTTCTCTTTTTTGTCTTCATTTTCCTCCACGAGCATGTTTTCCCAAGAGGAAACCAAGGAAGCTTTGATGGTGTCAGGATCATCAGAAGTTTATCCATAAGCATCTTCAATCTTCATATTATGATTCTTTGCCTTCTCATTTTGCATGTTAAATGAAAAAACTTGTTTTTACACCTTATTTAAGTCATTTAATCCTTGATTTTTGTCTCCAATAGATTTATTCAAAACTGTGGACACCATCCAATTGAACTATGAGATTCCTCTCTTCTTCTATTACGATGTAAGAAAAATCATTTGAGAGGTCTTTTTGGATCTTAGCCATTCTACTTTCAAGGAGATCCTTTCTTTGAAAAGGTTTCTAAAGACTTGGATATTCCACTCTTT
>VDFB02150464.1:0-21485 GCA_007258455.2 Sequoia sempervirens
GGGACATTACATTGTCTAAGCAAAGAAGTCCCTACAAGTGTAGCGAAAAAGAAAGACTTCTTGAAATAAGAGTTGAGGTGGACCATGCTACGGTAAATGAATGTCTCCACCCAAATGAACATGCAAGTATGGTAACAAAGCAACTAGAGTCAGATAAAATTACTGCAAAGCAAGTACATCAAAACACCATAGTAGTTAAAGTTGTGGACTTGTAACATAGGGTAGTCGGAGTACAATGCCTCTTATTATGCTTCAATAATATTGGTTACCCGACTATGTATTAATTGGTTGTCAATTGTGTGTAGTTACAAGCATCAATTGGTTGACGGTTGTGTTCTTGGAAATCGTCGAGTCCTTTAAATACATTATGTATCATCAAGGAGAGTAGTATGATCTAGTCAAATCGACTATGATCCTTGGCTGACCATCTCTAGAATTCTTCAGAAATAATTTCATGAGCGAATAAAGATATATTTTACGCATGCATTGTCATCTTTGCTATTAATTATTGTATTTAATTTATAAGATAGAGCAACAAACATTTGGCGCTGTTGCCTTAAACAAATCGGATCAGATTTGAGAGATTCATGCCATTAGACCCAATAAAGGTGGGAATGAATGAATGAATGCTTTTAATTACGTCCACGAGACCAGCCGGCCTATGGGACCCAAGATACAAAACTGAAACCGCTTTTTGCAACAAACAAAGCAGCCACCGACCCCACCAACTACTCCATGTTTCCCTCTAACTCTTTGCTGATTTTATTTCTTCTACTGTGTATTTTGATCAGGTAACTTGCCGTTTCAGCAATCTTCTCCTCTTCAAACAGGGCCTCTAACGATTTGACTTTAAACAGATCCGAGTAACTGCACATGATGTCCTCGTAAGCCTTACATTGCATGACGTAGTGCCACTATGTTTCCACAAAACCTGACGAGCAAAAACAACAAATCCTATCTACCCATGCCTCCTTGGGTATTTTCCATCTCCCTGTTTCACACCTCAAACGGTGAGAGCTAGTTCTCAACTGGGCTATCAACATTTTAGCCTTCCACTTTATATCTGCCCCAATGTAATACTTTTGCTCGTAATCACAAGTGTGGTTAAAATGCAAAACATAGTATTCTCTTTTTAGACCAAGTTGTTTTGACCACATGATATGTTTGACTTTCTCTTTGACATACCTTTTAATTTCCACATTTTTGTTTGGACACTTTTGCATGCTTAGCCCCCATTTTCCTATCCAGTTGATATTTTGCCTCATCCACGTGCTCTTCCTTCTAGTTAAGTTTTCTTCCACCACAATTTTGGGCCATCGATGCTCCCCCATATTCTCAATTCTCTTCAAATAGCCTAATAAATGAATCAATGCTGCCATTTCCATTGGGAAAGCCCCCGCCTCAGCTAAAACAATCTCATACGAAACTGTACTTTTTATTTTGAAGTTGCTTGTGATTAGGTGCTCACAACATGTTCAAGATCAAGAGACCAAGCAATCCTTAAGGATCATCGAATAGAGAGAATGAAGGAGACAACTAAGGGGTGAAGTTGAAGAAGGCGAAGGGATTTTGAGGGAAAGCCCAAGTCCACCTGAGAGTAGAAGTCGAAGTGTAAGCAAAAGCAATAGTCGAGAGAGAACTATCAAGACAAGAGAACGCATGAAGGGAGAGTGGGAAGAAATAGCACGACACCTACCGCTCTCAAAGAAGTGTACACAGTCTACATGAGCCTTAACCGACCAAGTCGAGCCGTGCGTACCATCGCTATCGAGAACAATGGGAAGAAAAACAAAGAACCCACACCAAACACCGCCAGGGTGGCCGTCAGAACCATCACCCGTCAGAACAAAAGAACACAAAGGAGAACCCACCAATCTAGCCATAGACTGGGCGATGGAGACCATCATGAGTGGGACCTAAAATTCAAACCGGAAGGGAGGCAGGAGAACCACAGCCTAACTAGAAAAACCATTCCTTACCATCAAAGTTGGTGAGAAGGGGAGAGCTGAGAGAACAACGGTCTAATAATAGAGACAATACAGCTAGATTGAACCTTTGGACATTGGCAGGAAAGAGCAACTGGAGCATTGGAAAGTGAAGACCAAAAACACCGGGACAAAGGGAGCATTGAAAGGACCCTGAAGGCAGCCCGAGGGTGACGAATGTTGAAGAGAGACAAGTAGAGGATTGCGGCATGTCCGAGAGTGCAGGGAATACACTAGAACGTACAAATCAAAAATCTCCAAATGGGTTATCGTCATAGAAGGTGCATCGGAGAGGTAAGATGGTGAGAGCTTCTCCAATAACAAGTGCAGAATGTGGGTGGCAAAACTTCAAAGACCGGGGGAACCGATCAGAGGGATCCTGTGAGACATTGCAAGACGTGAGACAATTTGGATAGCAAATGGTCAAGATGACAGAGCATATTGGCTGAGAGCATTTTCAACGACTCTCAGAGGCATAGTGATCGATTGGTATACAAAATTAGATGCAGCACACAAAGCCACATGGGATGCATTAAAAAGAGCATTCCAAGAAGAATTCAAACCTTTGAGAGACAACAACAAAATTGTAGCAGAGATATACAACACGAAGTAGGGAAAACATGAAAACGTATGAGGCTATAATAGTAGGTTGAAGGAGTTACTAGTGAAATTAGAAATCCAGCCAACCAATGGATTAAAGAAAAGATGGTCCATTGAAGAATTGATTCCTTCGTTGAGGAAGAAAATGAAATTAGTGCCTCCGTAATCGTACTTCAAATCGTACAATTGAGCAATGGACATAGAAAATGAAGATAAAATGTCCTCGTGCAATAAAAGAGAAACAGAGGAAGATGGAAGTTCAAATGACAATAGTGACGATGAATCAGGAACCGTACAAGCACTCCGGAGGGACATGCTCTATATGATGAAAGAATTGAAGGCGTAGAAAGAAACCAAAAAGAAACTAATGAGCTATGGTGTATTGAGTGCAAAATTGAGGCACACAAAAGGTAATTGTCCTAAAAAAAAGTTTTGTGAGATTTACTAGGTTACGGGTCATTCGATAAAGGAGTTCCCATACAATTTGAAGATCGGGAATACACAAGTACTCTTTACGCAAGGAGAGGAGTCCAGTCCATCGATGCCACATAATACATCTCCATGTGGAAATACAATATGACCCCAAAGGACACCCTACCATACAATGCCAAGAATGTAGCGAATGGGGACACTTTGCGAGAGATTGCCAAAACAAGCAAGATAAAGTGCAATAATTATGCAAATGGTGTGAACCTGGAAACCATGAAGACACCGGGTGTCCAAAGCAAAAGACTAGTGTCAATATGATTGATGTAAGGCATAATGAAGTATTGCCATTGGTCGTGCCCAAGCAAAGAAGGTTGTGTATCCAGACCCACGTGCAGAAAAAGAAAGGATTCATGAAGCAAGGGCCGAAGTGGAGAATGCTATGAACAACAAATGACACTACTCAAATACAAATGCAAGTAGAATAACAAACCAATTACAATTAGAGAAAAACATTGCGTGACAAGTACTTCAAGCTGTTATTCCAGTTTAAGTAGTGAATTTATTACAAAATATTCACGAACTACAAAATGTTATTGTATCAGGGGAGAATAAGAGGGTACATGCTACAGAACAATTAGAATCTGGCGAGAATGAAGAACCAATAACGAAACCTCAGCTCTCGGCCGACCAAGTGATTTATCCAATGTTATTGACAGTTAACACGACAAAGAAACCAGGGGTAGTGAATATGGAGATCCTTGGAAGGAATCTCACCAATACAATTATTGATGGCAATCGACTGTGAATGTACTTCCAGAAGACACTTGGAGAAGTCTTGGCAAGCCAACCATTTGGCTGCCAACTTTTAAATTGGTGGGTGTAGATCAACAAGGTATTAAGGTACTTGGAGTTTTAATGGGACAAAAAGTAATTATTGGAACTCAAATATTTTTGTTGAACTTTGTGGTCATTACATTAAGGAAAAAAATGTACGATGCATTGTTAGGTCGAGGTTGGTTGGTGGCAACCAAAGCCAATCAAAATTGGAAAAAGAATACAATCTCCATTGAGAATAAGGATCAAAAATATATAATTGATTTGAAAAATCAAGTAGTCAGTGACGAAGCAACTTCCTCGGATTCGTCATATTCAGATTCCGGAGAAGAACAGATGGAGAGTCAAGGTCCAATGGAACCAAACAATGAAGGAATTTTGGAGCTACAATACTTGATAAGTAGGAGGTATTTTCCACAACATGTCAAATTATGATATTCCTATCAGGATTCAACCGTGTAGTTTTACGAGTCAAACTCATTGACCCACGTTTCATGAGTAGTGGTTCACAAGAACCCATCTCTCATGATGGTGAATGGTCCACTTAGCACTCATTGCATTTAGGTGATGGTCATAGAGGTGAAGCATTGGGACTTCCCGGGAGGTCACCCATCCTAGTACTACTCCAGTTCAAGTGCGCTCAACAATAGAGTTTTCCCCAAGATTAAGCTCACTTAGCTTGCAACCCCATTTGCAAAACCTTCAGCAAGTGTTGTGCATTATGAACACTTGCATTCCCTGGCATACTGAAGAACATATGACTTGAGACCTTTCCAAGAAAATCTCTCGTACCTACCTGTAGGTATTAAAGTAACCGGGATGACTTGCCATAGGTGAATTGTGAAAGGATCTCAACACCCTGTCCCTCATCTCAGAACCTGGGACTAAGAATATCCTCCCTTTGTAAATGATAAGATCACTCACAAGAGAGTATCTACTGTCCTATACTGTCCCATCTACAATGCCAGAAGCCCACGGATTCTTGGCATACTCTGCAACTATCATGTGTCTCCAGTCCTCTGTAAGCTCTGCCATGGAGCTCAAGTGAGGACGACGAGATAAGGCATCAACAACTATGTTCTGTGTACCTTTGACATAGGAGATGTCAAAATCATATGACTGAAGCTTTCTAACCCATTATTGTTGTCTCTCATTCAAATCTCGCTGCCCTAGGAAATGTTTCAAGCTGTTGTGATTAGTTTTTACACAAAACTTACTGCCAACAAGATACTGCTTGAACTTGGCCATTGCGTGCATGATGGCCAACATTTCCTTATCATAAATGTTGTAGCTCCTCTCAGGACCCCTCAGCTTCCTACTCTCGAAAGCTATAGGATGCCAATCTTGCATAATAACCGCACCAGAACCCTCACCACAAGCATCATAGTGAAGCTCAAACGACTTGGTGAAATCTGGTATGGCTAAGACTAGACAAGTAGTCATCAGATGTTTGAACTTCTCAAAACACTCCTGTACTAGAGGTGTCCAAACAAAAGCTCCCTTCTTGGTCAAATCTGTTAGTGGTGCAGCATGCCGTGAAAAACCACTGACAAATCGACGATAAAAAGCACATAAACCTACAAACCCCTTGAGTTGTGTCAAGGTCTCCGGTGTAGGCCAATCAATGATGGCACAAACTTTATCTGGATCCATATGAACTCCCTCTCCACTGATAATGTGACCCAAGTATAATAGTTCCTCCATACCCAATGCACACTTGGACTCCTTGGCGTACAAGGACTCCCTATCAAGTATGCTCAACACAGCATCTAGGTGAACCATGTGCTCCTCCCACGATTTGCTGTAGACTAATATGTCATCGAAGAACACCAAAACGAATTTCCTCAACTGACGCTGGAAGACCCTGTTCATCGTGGACTAAAAGGTGGCTGGAGCATTGGTTAAACCGAAAGGCATAACCAAAAAGTGAAAATGTCCATAATGACACCTGAAGGCGGTCTTCTCAATGTCCTCCTCTTGAACTCTGATTTGATGGTACCCTGTTCTCAAATCTATCTTCGAGAAGTAGCAAGCCCCATGTAGCTCATCTATCAACTCATCAATACGCGGAATGGGATACCTGTTCTTGATGGTTTTCTTGTTCAACATCCTGTAATCGATACACATCCTAAGAGTACCGTCCTTCTTCACCAATACAACTAAAGAAGCAAATGGAGACTTACTCGGCCTTATGTGTCCCATAGCGAGCAATTCTTTGATGGTTTTCTCTATCTCATTTTTCAATCGCTTAGGGTGCCGGTAAGGAGTAATCATAATGGGCTTGGTGCCCTCCTCCAACTCAATAATATGCTCAATGCCCCTGTCTAGAGGTCTACCATGAGGTATATCACTAAACACCTTAGTATGCTTCATCTGAAGCTCCTGAACATCGGGATGATAAGGCATTTTATGCTGCTCCTCATAAGATGGCTGCATCTGACATGCTGCTGCCCACTCAACCATGTCATGCCGAATTAATCTTTGCGTTCTCCTGAGTGTTATCTCCTTCAAATTGTTGTCTTGGATGGCCTTGAGTATGTGGTTGGTCCCATCAACCTTAAATTTCATCTCCATATCTCTAAGGTTGAGTGTGAACTCGCCTATTGCATGAAGCCACTTCATGCCAAGAACTACATCTGTGTTGCCCATCTTCACCACATAGAAATCTGCTTTAAACTCAAAATTATTGAGCTTCATGGGCAGATCCGGAATCATTCTATCACAGGTAAGAGTATAACCATCAACAACCTTTACTCTAATCCCTTCAAACTCTTGAGTTTGAATTCCTCTTTTCTCTACCAATCGTGCATCTATAAAATTATGTGTTGCACCTGTATCAAGCGACGAAATGACTCTTTGACCAGCCAAGAGTCCACGTAGTCTGAAAGAGCCTTCTCTTTGCATGCTTGACATGTGAGCTTCCTGTAGCTCATTCTCAACTTCATTTTCTGATTTTTCTAACTATGAATCATCATGTACAGCTTGCTGGTCTGAAAAATCAGTCATATCCTCTCCCTCAAAATACCACTCCATGTGCCTATTTTGACCTTTAGGCTTGAGGGGACAATTATGGTTAATATCATATGGACCCTTGCAATAAAAGCAAAGCTTCTTCTTATGTAAATCATTGATTGTTTCTCGATCCAAAGGAGCTGCAAACTTTTTCTTTTGGTCTGAGTTTTTTGTTTTCCTTGGATAAGATCTGTTATCATTGTAAGATGAAGACAGTTTAGAAGGGAACTTACTACGAGGTGCGGTAAGCTCCATGCTATGAGCTTTCCTCATAGCCTCTTGCAAGGTAGGTGGATCGAATGCTTTGATCCAACCTTTCATAGGCTCGAATAGGCCCTCTACAAGAGTATAAGCAATCTCCTCTCTGATATGCCCGTTACCATGACTAAGAGCTTCTGAAACTCTCCAATGTAAGATTCTAAACTACCCAACTGCTTTAGCTAAACGGGATCTCTAAAGTATAACTCTGGATCTCATTTGTTGAATCTCTCAACCAACCTATCTGTGAACTCCTGATAAGTTGTGATCTTGTCATGCTGTAGTGTAACCATGCCATGGTGCCACCAGTCATGGGCTACACCATCCAAGTGCAGAGCTGCGAACTTTATGGCATCCTCTTTTGCCATAGGACGTAGGTTTAAGAATGTATCCAACTTACTAACCCAAGCTCTAGTTGTGACTCTGCAATTGCCATCAAAGGTGGTGAGTGTGAGCTTACTAGTAGCATGTCTGAGATCATTGTTCCTTTGCCAAGGTCTCCTATCTGTCCTGTTTCGGTTGTGCTTTCTTTTCTGTGTTAGAAACCTGTCAAAGTTAAGGTGATCCTTAACTATTTGTGGCAAGGAATCCCAGTCATCATGTAGAGTCATAATATTGTCTCCAAAGTTCACGTTAGCTTCCTCCTCATCCTCGTTACCCTCTTTTGGCTCATTCCTAACAAAGGTAGGGCGAGTAGGTCTGTCATAGGTACGTGTAGGAATTACTGTCCTCCGTGGGCCTCCCTGTACACTACCTTCCTCCTGTTCTAGATCTAGTCTTCTATGAACAGTCAAATTATTTATGTTTGTACTAAGCTGCTGTAGTACATTCGCCACCTGTTCCTAGCCAGCTACAAGCCCTCTCAGTATGTCTTTGGCTTCATGATCCTCATTGTTACCAGGATTCCTGTGTGGCTCGCCATCACTCCTATCACCCATTTTTTCCAATGGTACCTCTTCAGACTAATTATCAAATGGTCTATTCTCAAACGGGAACTGGTTTGTCTGCAACCTTGGTCTCCTGCGTGAGTAAAGCCTGTGTGGCCCAAACTGATTATGATGCATATGAATGTTTAACCCTCCAGGCTGGCAAGATTAAAAGCTCTGATACGACTGTTATGAGCCTAACTGGCTCCAACTCAACCTCTGAACAATATCTGCCTGTTTTTGTGTTTTGTTTGGTTTTTGATGAATTTTAAAGAAGAATTGTAGACAAAAGTAGGTGCGCCAAGCATAAATGGACATAAAACTAAATTTAAAGCTAAATCTGAGAAACTGTAATTGTATTGCAAATCAGGCAATTCATACAAAAAAATTGCATACAAAAGACATACTCGAAACCCTCCAAATTATTTAAATAAAGAAATTTTGCACATGCCAAGCAGGAATGGCTGAAACTGATGAAATTGCACTCCTGGATCTTGGATCTACTTTCTCCCACTCTGAAATTGGAGAAATGTGTTGAAAGAGGTAGGCGCTAGAAATGGAGTCAAGAAATGAACCAAAAGCAAGGCATTTTGGCTTCCTTCTTCACACGCCCTTTCCAGGAGACACACCACCCAATGCAAATGGTATGGCTTCTATAGGTGATGAATATCCTTTATTGAAAGCAAAGAAAACTGTTGAAGATGGCGTCCAAGATGTGAAGCCCTCTCCCTTATTACAAACTGGAAAATACTGAGTAGAACTCTGATGTAGCACAGATGAACTTCTGTATGAAGCTCCCTCAGTAGCAACCATTCAACTAATCTCTCACAGTCTCACAATCACTGATTCAATGAAGAATTGTCGCTTTGCAATGAAGATATCTTGAAACCCTTGCCCTCAAACAAAAATCAAAGATAAGTTTTGAAGCAAAGTCAAATAATCACATAATGAGGTCGATTTGCTTCTTTTTGCCTTATAACCCCAAAAGGCATGACTTTCAAGAAATGACGCCACTTTTGCATTAAAATACATTTAATATGTATTTAATATCTTTTCCATAGTTGGGCCCCCAAATAAATGACTTAAGTGAATTTAAATATTCACTTTAACATTTAAGTCATAAAGTGCAAATATTTCAAGTGGAATTTAATATGTTATAAAGCTAAATAATAACTTTATAATATCTCAATAGACGATAAAATACCCAACCACTGAAATATTAATAACTTCCTCCAAACTCGGTATTTTTCCGTATCGTCAGAAGTTGGTGAATACCAAACGACAAACGCTTGTACTGAAACCAATATTGAAGTGAAGGGGTGGAAATGTCAAAACCCACCAAAACGGCCGCTGACCCCCTAACTAGATCGTGTCAGCCTACAAGGGTCCAAGAGATAGGCTAACTCAACTGCTTCTGATAACTAACTAGAGTGGGGACATTACAGTTCCTCCATTTTCTAAGTATTTGTTTGCAAGTAAAGATGTGGCAGCATGATGGAGTGCATTGAATGTTTTTCCCCAAAATCGTGTTTGAGTTCCAATGCACCATTTGATGAGACAAAATGACTATAAACTTAACTACTGGATAGTTAACATTGAATATCCATTGTTGTAAGTGTGACATATGTAACGTACCATAACATCAACAATATAAGTTATGTTTTTAATGACATAGATTGTGACATGCTATTATCAAGATGTAAATGGAGAATCTCAACAAGAATTTCTTTGGATGTACCAAAATTGTGACTAAATTAAACACTCCCTCTCTTAATAGTTCCTCTATTTTAAGTATTTGTAGTGGGTAAAGATACGATAGTATGGGGCTCCATTAATGTTGTTGGATCGATCCAGTTTTAATTTATTGCTTGGTCACACCAGATGTTATCAATGTAAATATTTAACATTGAAAAACATGGATGGAACCTTTTGTCAAGATTGTCCATTATTGCCTACTTTCTATCAGTTGTCAATTCAGTAAGGAATTTGAAATTAATCTAGTGCTTATATTACAGCATCCTAAAATATTCTCATATTTAATCCAGTTCCTTGGAGTTTTTCCAGTTTCTAACTAATTTACATAATCCTTGCATTCGATGCACAATCTCTTTGACATCATCCTCAACCATAATAACTGAGTTATCCATTTATCTAATTCTACAAATATGTCTCAATTTTTTAGATTATTTCACTCAACATGCCTCTTTCAAATCTAACAGTCTGAAATTCTAAAAACTACTTAAGGTTTTCCTTATTTCTTCTTTCTTCTTGTTTTGTTAAGCATGCTTGCACATGGATACGTTCATTTCTATGTAAACATGAAAAAAACATTTTGTATGTGTCTACAATTAAACAAAATTACTTCTACAGGGGTTATGCCCCTAAAAACAAAATAAAGAAGACTTTTCACATACTTTAATCTGAGGTGGCTTCCAGAATGCAGCATCTGATGAAAATAACCAACCCTGCAAGGATAAAGAAAGATATCATAATCAAGCCCACAAACTTATGAGACTCACTTGAAGATACTAGATTGGGTTCTCGCAAATGGAATCAAAATTTAAACTGCAATTTAGAAAGTGATAAAATGCATGCCATTTACTGTGATATGTGAAGCTCATTATCATCCCAACAAATGTGAACCTAGTTGAATGAAACTTGAAAACATATACAGCTAGAGAAAGTAAATGCCATTGTAAAACACAAGCATCAAAGCTCTTGCAAAATGGGGGAGCAACATGAAGAGCGAATAGTTTTGAAAAATGAAAAAAAAAAAAAACAGAATTTTAAAATATATGCTTAAATTTGGAGCAAACAAACAAATTTCAAACTTTGAAAACAGACTCTGGACATCCCAACAATCATACATTAATAGTTCAAGTATTTGAAAAACCCATATTCAGAACAATTGTGTTGTATCAAAAAGAAAACATGTATTAATTTAGAGGGAGTTAACTTCAATGTCAGAAAGCAGTTCTGACTAAATCGAAACCTGAAGAGGGATCAAATCAGCATCTAAGCCAAAAAAAATCTTTAACAGATCACCTAAGAGGAAAAACAGAAGAAGGCTTTGGAAAAGGTTTTTGAAAATTTGGTAGGCATTTAAAATTGCAGTTCTTATGTATGATTCCCAATAGTCCTATACATGGCTCTCTGCAGGCTCAGTTCTTTACAGGCGCATGCCACCCACTTTGTGACACACTGTCTCCTGAAAGCTCAAAACCCTCAATTTACTAAGTCTTTAATTGTTTTTAGGTTTTTTCTAAGTAATGACGAGAGGAAGAGAGGCTTGCTTATTTTTTCTCATAAAATATGAATTTGATCTTATTTCTTCAAAAGGAAAGTACAGAATGTATTATTTAACTCCAACAAATAGATTGAGAATGATAAACATACCAAGAAGGCTCCAGATTATTTTAAATAAAGAAATGGCCAGATCTACAGCTGGAAATGGTGAAAACAAGCATGAAGGCACGCCAAGACTCCAGACGTGGTTTCTCCTGCTCAGAAACTGGTCACAATGCTATGAAATAACAAGGCGCCCATGATAGAAGCCCAAAACCCCACAAAAGGAAGGCGTTTCACTTTATTCCCAACTACACGCCACTCTCAGAACTGCGAAATAACAGGCGATACGCATTGCCAGAAGAGGAGGGTGTTAAATCTACGAAGGCTGTAGAAGGTACCGAAAACTTCTCAAGTGATTGCAAAGAACAAACAACTGCAAATATGAAACCTCTGCCTGCAACTGTAGAACCTCTATGTGAAGCTCTCAACTGTACTGATTCAGCTGATCTTTCACAGCCTCAAAAGTACTCAACACTGAAGAGTTTTTCGTTCTCCAATGGACAAAATGATCAAACCCTGGTCACAGGAGAATGCTCAGAAGAAAATGCACAAGGCAAATCGAAATAGTCAAAAGTTATGAGTTTCTATTGCCAGGAAATGCTTTATACCAAATGGCACGCATTTCCAGAAAAGTACGGCCTTTGCAATCATTAAAATATTTTAATATTTTAATATAACCCTTTTCAATAGTTGCCATAAAATCTTTGAGCGCACTTTTCAATATTTTAAGTTATTAAAATATTAAAGTCCCCCTTTTGACATTTATTAAGTGATATAAAATATTATTAAAGTCAAGGTGACTTTAATAAAAGGCGTATAAGTTAAATAATTACCTTAATCGCAAAATTGCATCTGGCTCAAAACTTCGGGATAATGCCGTTGCGTCGAGGAAGCTGTGAACTCACGGAATACAAGCGATTCAAACGCGTCGCGAAAACCTGAACAATCGGCTTCCTCAAAAGCATCAGCGACCTCTATCCAAGCGGCTGGCCACAGGGGTCCGGCAAGGAGCTAACACTGCTGTCAGCTATGATCATGCACCGGACAGGGACATTACACCCTTAGAATCTTTTGACATGTAGAAGTCAAATTACAATATTAAATGGATTTTGGCAATAACTTTTGGTAATAAATAGAAATCATTGTACCCACTTCAGAACTTTTCATTTTATCTACAATGGTTAAGTTTTTAAAAAAAGGTTTATTTTGGATTTACAGATTTATTTAAGTAAAATGGCCGAAATATGTATAAGAAAATGCTTGTATGGTTGTTCTGCATTTCGAAAGGAGGAGTTTCCGTGAAACAACCTGTACTAGAATTGGAAATGGATTCTCAAATTGTGGCATAAGATCTCATGGTCATGCATAGTCTTCCTAAGAACTAGAAGCTTTCTTTTCTAGTGAAAGAGACAAGAGGAATTCAGAGTCAATTCAAAATTTTCAAATGAAGCATATTCCTAGCAAATTCAATAAGGTTGATTTCTTGGTTAAAGTCTTACACACCTTTAGGGTGGTCAGTGCTTAATGGATCAAGATGTGATTGGCATTGGATGATAGAATAAGCAGTCCATAGAACTTATTGCTTTAGATCATTCTCTAGATGGAAACCAAACCATAGAGGCTCAGGGGATCTCCCCTTTGGATCTTGATAAACTTTTCTCCTAGTAGGAATATTATGATTAAGGATTTAAGCCTTGATTTTCGTGTGAATCTCTTCCCCTTGGTCATTGCCCACCCTTCTGATTTAATTGTTTTTATTTTTTGCCATTTCCTTACCACCAGCACAAGATTCATCTCTTTTTACTTTTAGTTTATAAAGTGTAATAACCCTCCTAAACATTGTTACTTTTCTGATTTAAAATATGGAAAAGTCTGTAAGTTGGATTTGTGATTATTTGATGATAATCTGATATTTATTTAGCAGATGATGATATGATGTTATTTATCCTTATTTTGTGTCAGTTGGATGGATAATGCTGATGGGTCATTGATTTTCTTTGCAGGCACACGTGTCCAGAATCATGTTTAGTGTGTTGGTAGACCTATAGGAGGCTTTCAGTGATTCCTAATTACACTTACACACTGCCTGGGCGACCACCTTGGTCAACATTACACTTATGTGGTCGTCTGTTTTTGTTTTGTGTCAGATCAGGGGGTTTTTACCATGTCTTAATCACAAGGTTTGTGTATTTCTGTTCGTCAAGGTGTTGAAATGTCGTTACTTGAAGTCAGATTCATGTTTGATTGATGATTTAAGTGTTAGTGCTAATTATGTGGTCAGGTGTTAATAGTTTTATGAAGGCTGAGGTTTGTGTGCCTATCCTAAACTATAATCCTAACATTTAACCCATTCTAAAGTGGAAATTGGCAGGAAAGCTTTTGTTTGTTGACTGGTGATAAATTGGCATATATGGCAACCTTGAGAGAAGTAAAGTTTATCAAGCAAGCTATTAAAACTATGGGCTAATAGATGGTTGAAACTAGGGTTAAGGTGAGATAGTTGCTCATTTGAAGTTATTGTTGCATTATTCTAGTACCTGGAATTTTGCAGGGCAAAGCCATGCCAAAGTTATGGTGCTCTTGTGAATGTGAATGCATGTTTCATGATGCAACTTCAGTTGCATTCATGAAGTTGTTAATATGGAATCCTGGAGAATATAAAAAAAATTGGCTTTTTCCCTTCAGAAAATGAACTCTTCTTCTGCAGAGTTCACTGTGTTTTGTATTTTGGAAAACGTGACTTCTAAATGTTACCATTGTCTCTAGATTACTCGGCAAATTGATGTGGTTTGCATTAAGGTAGTTTAAGAGTAATGCTCTAAGTTTTGGGCATTGAGAAACTTGTTGAGTAAAGGAGGCTTGGCAAGATTCAAAGAGCTTAGGCAAGGGCTTTTGCTGTGGAAGCCTATTCAAACAGAGATCAAGAGGTAAACTGTGTTCTTGTTCTCCTACCCCATGTAAGTCATTTACTTAAGATCTTAAGGGTTTGATTGTAATGTCCCCCTTTTCAGCGTGATCTTGTTTGCAGAGTGTTAGCCTATTTCTTGGACCCTTGTGGGCTAATTGGATTGGTTAGAGGGTCAGTGGTACTTTCTGGAGAGTTTGATCGTTCTGGTTTTCAGAGCCCAGTGACTGGTTCACAGCAGGCGTTTGCAGTGCAGGAGTCGACAGCTTCTGACGGCACAGGATTATATGGTGTTTTGAGTGAGTTATGGGTTTTTAAGTGATTTAAATATTAATGGATTTAATATTTAATTATAAAGTCAAATTGACTTTATATTTTTAAATCACTTAAATGAATAAAGTGTGCCCAAGTATTTAATTCATATACTATTGAAATGAATTAAATATTATTTAAAAGATTTTAATATCCAAAAGTGGCGTATCTTTCTTGGGATTCATGCCTTTGCATAAAAGGGCATTTCTGGCAATGAGAAACTCATCTTTTGACAATTTTGACTTTGCCTTGTGCTATTTCCTGTGCATTCTCACGTGATGGGGTTTGAACTATTTTTCCATTGAAGCGATAACTCTTGATGTTGAGCACTTTTGAAGTACATGAGAGATCCGGTGAATTGTGCAATTTGTAGGAAACTTCATCTGAGAGTTCCTCACCCGGGCTTGAGGCATGTTTTCCTATTTGGATTTCTTCATGATTTGAGGGTTTTGGGTGATGGGCTTTATTCGACTTTCATCTGTGATCATCATACTTCTTGGCCGTACCTTCTAAGTGAGAATTCAGGTTGTTTGCAGTGAAGTGCGTGGCTCTTGTACAAAGGCGTTTGGGCATTTCTTGGAGAAACGCCTTCTTTTCTGAGGGTTTCTCTTCATCATTTTAGGCGTTTGTCTTGTACTCTTCATCTGCCACCATTTTCAGGCTGGATTTCGCATTCTGTAGCTTTCTACACCAGATTTGGTCAGTTTTTCACCATCTTGGCTGGCAAACTGGACTACTTTCTTAAATAAATAATCTGGACACTTCCGGGTATGTTTATGAGTTCTAAATCCATTGTTGAACATATTTATTATCTTCTGTATTGTCAATTCGCCTGAAATAACTCAGATTTACATTTTATATGCATTTATGCTGTGCGCCCCTTCTCTTCTGTCTATCAAAATTTCTCTAAAAAACTAAATAACACTTAAAGACTTAAGAAAAATTGGGGTTTTGAGTTGAGAGCCAGCAGGGCTCATCACAGTGGTATCAGAGCGGTTTCCTGCCATCCTGTTGGGCATTGATCATGGCTACTTCAATTACTCAAAGGCAGTGGGACAAGAATATGGAGAAGCTGAAACAAAGTTTGAAAAAGTTGGATGAAAATCAGAAAGGGATAAATGAATTGATTTCAGATCCTGCAACCTTAGATAAAACATCAAGGTTTATGGCATCCATCTTCAGGTCTACATCACAAAATAAAAATGAGATACATGAGGTCTCTACAGGTGAAGTATCCAGAAATCTTCACAATGAATTCTCAGCAGTTAGTGACCAGCATACAGCTGATCTTATGGAGGACAAAAATCAGACTTACATAGAAGTAGATGTTGGGCACAGGACACTTCAGGATGAGCAAGTGTTGTTTGAAGACAAACCAGTTGTATTAGAGCAGCCAAATGAAGATAAGGTTTCTTGTGATGCTTCATTAGGTGAGTCTAGCATTACTTCATCCTATCATGGTAAAGAATCAGATTGTGGTTCGATGAATGTTATTCATTCATGTGAGAGTCTATTGGAGGCCCAAGATATTAAGGTGGATGTGAAAGTTGATCCTTTACTTAGTGGAGCAGCCACTAGTGTTTTGTCTACATGTGATGAAGGAGACATTTTACAATGGCATGATGTCATTACGGATTTGTTTGAGGACAGCAGCTTAATGCCTCATCATTCTCATGAAATAGGAGCTTGTGATCATGAGCAAGCCAATGAGATAATATCATCCTTTGATGGAAGCCCTACATCCATTGGTGGACATGAAGATATCAAGCATAAGAAGACTGATTTTGTGTACTTTGGCATTGAAGAGATTAGAAGGTCTGAAATGCTGAATGAAGAGTGGTTGAGGAAGGCCAAGGAGGCTAGGTTAGTTGCTGCAAATGCAAAACAACGTCTTCAAGAGGTGAAGGAAAAAGTCAATCACCTAAACATAGCAAGATATAAAAGGATAGATGACCTTAGAAGGCTTTTAACTCAAAGAGAGGATGGATATGGATATGTACCTTGTTCTAATAATGATTCACCATGTGAGGTTGAAATTGTTCAAAGTTTGGAAACTCATTGTTCTAGGGGTTGCATATGGGATGACGATGATCCAGTTTCTCTTCCTAGAGTAGATGGTATTCCGTATGATGATCTTCTCTTCGAGTTAGATATTACTCACGATCTGGCAGCTATCTACTTGTTGCTTGGTGATTTAATCTTCTTAGACTCTTCATTGATCGATGGTTGTCCTACTTGGAGTTGGCATGATTTGCAGAGTTGGGATTTAGGATCTACATTGCTAGATGGTTGGTTTCATGGGTTGACAGGTTATGGTGACATCATGGGTTCCAGCTATAGACAGAGATGTTGTGTTGCGGATGCTTCCCGATATTCTTACTTTATTATGATGGATGGATGTGAGTACCGTTTATATTGGGATCCAGGTGGCGACAGGATTGGTACTGTGTTTTGGATGAGTTCCATGCATTGGCTTCACCACTTTTGGAATGGTGAAGTTGAGATCAGTGTTGAGCAGCGAAAGACAGTTGATGACAGTAGGGACATTTCACAGCACTATCCTTGGGATCCTGGTGGAGTGGTTGATCCTTTGTTGTTGAGATTGCTTGCGGTCAAAGAAACGAAGATTTTAGGGGAGGCCAGTTATGTGTCCCCCTTTTTGGTATTGATCTTTGACTTTGCGGGTGTGGCCCTATTTCTCTTGGACCCTTAGCCAGGTGTCCGATTCTGGATTAGTTAGCAGAGTGCGATTGGTACTTTTGGAGTTTTGATGGGTTTGAGGATTTCACGGCCGTTTGCGGTCACGAGGGAGTCGGCTGATACCGTAAGCGCAGGGATTATATATGAGTATTTTTGGAGTGAGTTATGGGTTTTCGCGGTGATTTGAAATAGTAGTTTAATATTAATTATAAAATCAAATTGACTTTATATTTTTTTATATCACTTAAATATTCTCTAAAAAGTGATTTAATATTTTAATAACTTAAATGGATAAAGTGCGCCCAAGTATTTAATTCATATACTATTGAAATGAATTAAATATTATTTAAAAGATTTATTATCAAAGTGAAAAACATTTTCTTGGGATTAGGTGCCTTTGCATAAAAGGGCATTTGGCAGCTCACCTTTTGGCAGTTTCGAAAAACACTTGTATGCTATTTCATGCATTCTCCACGTGATCGAGGTTTTGAACTATTTTCCATTGAAGGCAGTAACTCTTAGTGTTGAGCCACTTACTGAAGTACATGAAAGGAATTAGAAATTTGGTGTGCAGGTGTAGGAAGAGCTTCATCACGGAGGTTCTCTTGGGCTTGAAGTGTGTTTTTCCCTATTGGATTTTCTTCGCCGATTCCGGAGGGTTTTAGGTGATGCGCCTTCCATTTCATCGGGTCATCACCATGCGCTTCGCCAGCGCGATACCTTCACAAAGTGGGATTTCGGGTTGTTTTCGCGATTAAGTCGTGGCTCTTATACTACAAAGCGTTTAGGCATTTCTTGGAGAAACGCCTTCTTCGAGGGTTTCTCTTCATCCATTTGTGCGTTGCGGCAATATCTTCATCACTTACGTTCGAGGGCTGGATTTGCGTTAAGCCCGAAGGCGCCGCTTTGGTTTGGTCGGTTTTTCACCATCTTGGTGCCAAATTTGGACTGCTTTCTCTTAAATCAATGTCTGGACACTTCCGGGTATGTTTATGAGTTCTAAATCCATTGTTGAACATATTTATTATCTTCTGTATTGTCAATTCGCCTGAAATAACTCAGATTTACATTTTATATGCATTTATGCTGTGCGCCCCTTCTCTTCTGTCTATCAAAATTTCTCTAAAAAACTAAATAACACTTAAAGACTTAAGAAAAATTGGGGTTTTGAGTTGAGAGCCAGCAGGGCTCATCACATTGATCCAGTATATAAGTGTATATCATTATTCTCTTGATTACTAATCTGTATTTAAGTCATTCTTTATTTGTTGAGGGTTTGTAACCAAGAGAGTCAACAAAGGATATATTTGGGGATTTGTTATAGAATCTCTGTGACTTTACTGAACCGTGCTAATTGTGATTTTGGGTTTAATGTTACTTTTTGCAACTAGGAATCTAGGGTGATCATTTGGATTCTTTATGAACTCCTCGACCCCTGTATAGACCTGTTAATTCAGTTTGCTTACTTATTGTTATAAGTAAATCCCTAGAATGGAGATAAATTTGAACCCAGATCCAAGGGTTGCTGTTTTGGAATCACTGTGAATCTTCTTCTTGTCTGTAGCAGTATACTCTTTGGGCTAAATAATGATCTCTGAGGACTGTGTAATATGGCTTATTGTTGATTCTTCAAAACCCTAGGGGGCTGAAGTGTTCTAAGACCCATGACTAGGGTTATAATAATTCAATTGCATCTCAAATATTTTGAGTTGTAGAAAGGGTTTTAAGCTTACTCTTACCTAATAGTAATTACTCCATCGAAAGTGTATCACAGGACCTATGCTAGCCTGTGTAAATCCTTGCATTGCAGTGGTAACTAAAACCCTAACAATTGATCTTAAGGAGCTCGGGGTGTACAATACATCAATTGATTTACTTGAAACTTGTTGATATGTGTAAGATCGTGTACGTGTTGGGCTATGCATCTTAAGAGTTTTATTCATGGTCATGAGTTCAGGTTTGTGAGAACCTTCATTCTCTTGTCCTTAGTACAGAAAGTTGAATTGGATAGATATTGCATTACTAGATTATTCAACATATTCAATAAACTGTATTGTCTTACTCTGTGTATGAATTTGTAGATTCATGTTTGAATAGGGTTGATTTTATTGGGATGAAAGTAGGATTGTGAATGTGATTGATCACTATGCCAAGTTTTGAGTTGTCAGTGTTAATATGAGTGTGATGGCATTGATCGTTGCTTTTGTATGGGTAGAAAGGTTCACCCTTAGTTGTGGTTTTCCTGAGCAATATCCCTGCATGTTTTGAAGAGATCTGCATGGAGTTTGGTCAGGGACCGATTGATGGTGATCAATTCCAGCCATATGAAACTAATGACCAATGCCTCTGTGCTATCATTACCAACATGATTGTCTAGTTAGTGTTGCAAGTATTGTTATGACTCATTCTTAGCTGTGTGTTGGGGGCTGTGCGGTGGTCCTAGGTCGGGCTCATATCCCATCACCATGCCTAAATGTGATAAAGTACTTAAGGAACTAGCCGGAAGCATGGGAGTTATACTGAATGGTGACAGAGTTGCCATGGATTAATGTGCAATGTGCTTAAGTTCTGTGGAAGCCTGTTTTGGACTAAGAAGATAATATTAAGTAAACCATTCTTATAATTTGAATGTTCTTGTGGCTCTATAAGCTAGGAGCATTGAAGATGATGTTGAAATGGTGTAGATTGTATGGTTATTTTTTCTTGATGAAAACTGAGTATGCTTACTTAAAGATATGCCTGTTAGAGAGCACTTGATGGCCATTTGGACTTATGAATCTTTATCAATTCAGAGACATGAGAGATGTTCAAGGAACTGTAATGAAAGTCTTTATTAGGTTCTGCTATTGTTTCAAGTTGTCCAAGTTCAAGAAAATTTTATTTAATGTTTTTCTGTTGATTAGCCCTTTGCAATAAAAGTTAAAATTGAGTTTCTCTTATTCAGATGTGTTAACAAAGGAAGTGAATATGAAACAAATATATAGTTCTGTAATTTGAACATTGTGCTAGAGCCTAGTAAGAATTTGAAATGCTTTCTTTTCAAGATAAAGTTATGAGTTGAATTGAGTAAAGGTAATATGATTTCCTTCCTCTTGTTGCTGCTGAGAATTTGGATAGCAAAAGTTTATCACAGATTGTTTTTTGATAAATATGATGTTAGGTAAAAGAAATCAATGTTGATAAAAAGGAATAGTTTGTTTGCTTGAATTGTCATACAAGGTAAAAGCTAGGAAACTTTGAGGACTGTTGTATTGTCAAATTGAACTTGCTCTATGAACTAAGACAATGATTTGAATTTGAACCAAAGGACTCCATAACTGATTGTGAGACAATAAGTGGAAACAACTAATAAGTTGACAACATTAGTAGTGTTCAATAAAATATGATCTACACATGTCAATGATATGAAATAAATTAGTACTTAGACAATGGTCCAATAAAGGTTAAAATACCTAAGAAAAGCTAATAGATTCCAACAGTATCTTAGGCATGTATGTGAATATACTAAATGGCTTGATTGTCTTGACTCTTAAAGCTAGATTGGTAGATTGTAGTCCGGAGTCCCATTGCTGGATAACTCAGGTCAATGGATGTAGTCTTCTAGTTTAAATGTGGCATGAACAAATGATAACTCTAATTAGATGGGGGCTGATATAGTTCTCAATTAAGAGACATGATTTCAAAAGGATCATGAGGTCTTGAAACTCACAAAGGATTCCTTGATCATGTTGACAACTGGTTAGGGCAGAGAGCCGTGAATGCCTAAGCCTAAAGTTGCACACTGGGAACAACTTAACTAAGGAAAACAGAGGTACTTAAGACACTGTCCAAAATAACTTGGGATTGATCTAAGCCCTTATATATATTAACCTTAAATGGGTTAAGTTACTCATGAAAGGTGTGAACCTAGTTGCTAACCTAAACAAAGCATTGTGGTCAGTGACTTATGTTGAACATAAATGTGAATTAAATATGTAATAGCCTCTTCAACTGACTCTACAAAGAAGAGAGTTACAGTTTTTGAGGTGTCATATAGGACAGTTATTTATGTTGACAAAATGGGTCCTTCCCTTTGAATAATGCCTATTGTTATGACAGATGACAGTACTAGACCTAAAAGAGATTGTTTAATACATGAGGATAGTTGAGTAATTTGAGATTAGGGCAATGTCATGC
>VDFB02150465.1:0-11145 GCA_007258455.2 Sequoia sempervirens
TAGCATTCACTCAAAAATCTTAAACTTGAGTTATTCCATCTCATCAATTGTGGTGATTTGCAGTGCCGAATAGCAATAAGATACTTAGTTCTAGTCCTATTAAATCACAAAGTTTTAACAATTAGCATTTAATCACAATTAGTTTGTAATATCTTTAATATGTTTGCAAGAGAAATCACCACAATATCTTGAAAAATTAAACTTCATTCTAAAATTAAATTAAATTCTAATTTCTAAAATTTATAAAAAATCTATTTAGTTTTTACATAATTAATTAAATTGTAGTAGGATCCTTAGATTCCATATCGGTTCTCTTCCCTTAATGTACCTTGGGACCCCTTTGGCTTTGGGATCTCAGCGTAGAGATTACTGGCAGGGAATTTTGGATAAATTCTGGAGTAAGGTTAGTCATTGGACTTTCAGATGGTTATCTTCTACTGGAAGAGTGGTTCTTCTAAAGACTGTGGTACAATCTCTCCCCATTTATAGGTGTTGTGTGCAGGTTCCCCCTTCCACCTTTGTGAGAGATTTTGATGCTTTGTCCCGGCAATTCCTTTGGTCTGGCAACCTTCTCTCCTCGAAATGGAGTTTAGTCAAGTGGGAGTGTGTCTGCAGGCCGAAGCATGCTGGGGGCCTTGGTCTTAGGTCTATGGCGCTTGTTGTCACGGCCTTGGCTGCCAAGCTTTACTGGAGGTGGTGCAACAGCCAGGAACAAGACTGGGCCAAAATTCTTGCTCACAAATATTTTCCTGGTGCTGATAGCCTTGATGTGCCGCAGCTTGCTTTGTTGGGTAAAGGTTCTTGTATTTGGGATACCCTTAAGAAGGGCGCTCAGTTGATTAAGGAGGGTCTCTTCTGGATTTGTAATAGAGGCTCTAATGCGCTCTTTTAGCAGGACTCTTGGGATGGCCAACCTCCCATTCTTTCTAGTTTCCCTCAGCTTTGGCCTCTGTGCTATATTTTTTCTGAGGTGAGTTGGATTAAGGTAGAACATTTTAAAACAGTCAAGCGAATTGGTCAAGCGATGGTGGCTTGTTGGAAGGACCCGCAGGAGTGGCCCATGGGTGGGTTAGATGAGGATCGTGTTGTTCTTATTAGAGTTTTGGAGGGCAGGCTCTACAGCTCCCTTAATGAGAGGGATGTTTTGGCTTGGAGTCTGAGCCCAAAAGGTAAATTTTTAGTTGCTCAAGGCTATGCTATGCTTGACAAAAACTTACATGGTCCTACTAAGGTGCACTGGTGGAAGAAGGTTTGGGACAACTTTTCTTGGCCCAAATGTAATTTTTTCTTATGGCTGGTTGCTCAGAAGAAGTGCCTCACTTGGGATAATCTACGCAAGCGCGGCTTTCAGGGACCTTCTATCTGCTTCCTTTGTTTGCATAGTGAGGAATGCTCCTCTCACTTGTTCTTTCTTTTCCCTTTTTCTAAAGAGATATGGCATAGATGGTGGGAGGCTTGGCATCATGGGTGTATTCATGCTACCTCCCTAATTGAGTTTTGGGAAAAGCTTGGCAGGTCTCCTGCTAAGACTTCTTTCTTGCAGGTGGCTTGGTCTGTTGGACCTGTTTTGATTCTTTGGAACCTTTGGCTGGAGAGGAACTGTAGAGTTTTTTGTGGTTCCAAATTGGGAAGTTTTCAATTGTGGATGAAAATAATTAGCAGGCTTCAAGAGACTATTTCGGCTAAGTGCGATATGACTGAAAATACTGATCATGGTGACCTTGCTATTCTGCGGAATTTGAATTTGGGGGATAACAGAAGGGGAAACATTGCTGGGAGACGACCCCGTCAGGCCAGGCAACGGGTCTGTCGTGATGGGAGGTGGTCACCTCCCCCTGAGGGGGTTCTTAAGATTAATACTGATGGTTCTTCCCGTGGGAACCCTGGTCATGCTGGGGTTGGGGGTATTGGTAGAGGTAATGATGGTGGTGCGGTTTTTCTCTTTTCTATTTACAAGGGTCAACACTCTAATAATCTGATGGAGGCCCTTGCTATTAAGATTGCTATTGAACGTGGCAGCTCTTTAGGTTGGAGGAGGATCATTTGTGAGTCAGACTCTCAGATTGTGGTGGATATGCTAAACAACCAGAGGTTGGATGATGTTAGTTGGCAATTAGCCTCTATTGTCAGACAGATTCTGAGTCTTTGCAGCTCCTTGGTTTCTGCCTCCTTTTGTCACATCCCTAGAGAATGGAACAGAGTGGCTGATTGTCTGGCGAAGTGGGCCTCTGAGAATGTGGATGGCTGGGATATTAGTGGAAGGGAGGAGTTACCTTCTGATTATCATGAGACCTTAGAGAGGTTATTAGTGGAAGATAGGAATATGTAAGGTGGTGGTTGGTTTTTCTAGTGGTGGTCTTGGTTTGGTGGGCCTCTGGCCTTTGCTTTGTACTTTGGCTTTGATTGAATAATTTTTACCCCTTCTTTTTTAAAAAATAAAAATAAAATTAATTAAATTGTGAGTGATTATCTATACAAATGAGTTAAATATAAATCAAAACTCTAATCTAACCTAATTGAATGCTATTTTAAATTTGAAAACCATTTTTTCATTGAATTCTTTTAGCTTCATATTTATCTTCCCAAAAATAATATTCAAATATATTTAAAATATTTAAGTTTTATTGAAAATATTTTTTTTTAAAAAATATTCACAGCCACTTCCTCATCAAATTGGCGATTCAGTTTTCCTTTTTAATTTATTTTTTAATTAAATTGATATTAAATTTATTTTTTATTTATTTATTTATTTTTTATTACTACCACTTGCACCTCAAATTTAACTTGATTAGTTTTTCTTTACAAATATTTTTAGATTCCATTATTTATTACATGACACTAAGTATTTAGTTTTAATTTATTTTTTTAATTAAATTGATTTTGAAACTAAAAAAAGCAACATTACCGCCACTTGCACGTCAAATTGCATGTCAAATTTAACTTGATTAGTTTTTCCTTACAAATATTTTGGAATGTCATTTAATACATCTATGGCGTAATGATATATATTACCATTATATTAAATTAGAATACTATATTATATTTCCTTAAAAATTTTGTATATAGTAAAACTATAAAAAAATGACGACAATGCATGCTTTAAAGCTTACATATAAAAAAAATCTACTATATTATATTTCCTTAAAAATTTCATATATAGTAAAACTTAAAAGATAATATAATGCATGCTTTTAAAGCTTACATATATTAAAAAAAAAAACTTAAATATAATATTACAGTAGAAATAAAATTCTAGAATTGATATTTAAAATTAAAATATAATATTATTAATAAAAATTTCACTAAATATGATTAATAGATATAATACTCCAAAATTTTATTCATCTAATATCTTTATTCCAAATCTTATTCCTCATATTAATTCATAGATTTTTTTGTAATATCACTCTACAATTCTTTATTGTTAGGGTTAGGGTTATGACATAGTTATAGATAGTGTTACAACCATAATTAAGGTTATAGATAGGTCTAGGATTAGGATAATGGTTTAAAATTTATCGTTAAGGTTAGGGTTAGGGTGAGAGTTAGGGTGCACAAGTTAGGGTTAGGGTTAGGGTAAATGGAAGAAGACAAGTCCATGAAATGTGGAAGTTTTTTCCTTAGACAAAAACCCAAAAATGACTTCAAGAAAATGGGATCATATTTAGGTTCGGGGTCCCGAGCCTAAAATCTAAACAGGATCCCATTTTTTTTAAAAAGGGATTTCGTTTAGTAATGGTGTCTTGAGACGGCCTTCGGGAAACGGGATCCCACTTTTTACAAAATGGGATCCCGTTTAATAGTGGTATTTTTTTTTTAAATGAAATAACAGTCATTTTCATATGCGCGCATGGGATCTCAATTGAGGAAGAGAAAACAATGACCTCCAGGTACAAGCCCGACCCCAAATTTTTGTATTTTTCATTTTTAAAAAAAAATAATAATACAAATTTAGGTTTTAGTATGTATTTTTTCAAATTTTATGGATTTTTTGTATTTTTATTTACCTATAATAAAATAAATGGTGATTTGTAGAAATCAAAAGAACGAGTGAAATGAAACCCTCAGATATCGAAAAGAAACAAAAAAATCAACATTCAATTGTAACCAAATAAAAAAAATTACCTTTTGAAACCCTAAATTGTTCAATCAAATAAAAAAATTGCATTTGAAAACCCTAAATTGAAATCAAACAAAAAGGTTTGCATTTGAAAACCCTAATTGCTTCTTGAAACCTAAAATGGTCAAACAAAAAATTGCATTTGAAAACCTTAAATTGAAATCAAACAAAAAAATTTGCATTGGAAAACCCTAATTTCAAGCTTGAATATTTGAAAATGAAAAAAAATCATTTGCAGCGCTTTATGTTTTAAATTTCATTTGCATTGTCATTATGTTTTAAATTTGTATGCTTGAATATTTCAATTTATGGAATTTATATTTTGTTTGCATATTAACAAACACTAGTCTCTAACATATTAACATACATATAGTTTTCTATTGGAGTAATCCTTGAACCTCAAGTTTATGATTTAGGTTTAAAAAACTCACAAGGTTCACCTAAAATTTGATCAAATCAATCAATAAAATTTGAATTTAGACGAAAACCTCATACCTTCTTAGCCAACAATTGAACCATTTTGTCTATTGGCATATGCAAGGAACGTTTCAAAACCAAATCCAAATGACATGTGATCTTTATTGTATGGAGACAAATATGTAGGCATGCCTATGGAAGAAATTATTCCATTTAGGTTGATACATAGTAAATTAGGGTCCTTGGTATTGACAATGAAATAGGATTTGATAAATATTATACATTTAAATGTGTATTCATTAAGTTAGAGACATAATCAAATAAATGTTATGAACATAGATATAATTAGATTAGAAAATAATATGTTAAACCTTACTTGTGGGACTAGTGGATCTTTAGAATTGATATAAATTATGTGTTTCCATTATGCATTATGATCAATTAGTTTATGTATTTTTTACCACATGATAAATTAATAGATCTAAATGTATGCATGATTTATGATGCTTCATTATGTTCTATTGAGATGTTAAATTATTATTTTTACCTTACAATAAAAAATATTTAACATGTACTTTAGTGTTTTATATTGTTTTCTAATGGCCAATTAAAGGGTAATTGTATGTGGTACCTTAATTGAGTTAATAATATGGGCCTTATGCATCTATTATGATTCATACTATCTAACAACATGATACTATGCCATAATATGTTACAATTTAAACCATGATTGTTAAACTGAGTAGATAGTTAAATTTAGATAAAGAATAGACACTAAGTTGATCTATGGATGATCATTAACATTTCCTCACTAGAAGAGTAGAGACCTCAACATAATTTTATGATCACTCATATACTTATATGGTAGTGATATATTTTATTTTTATGGATCTTCAATGAGTAAACATATGTGTGAAGCCTAGGCTCAAACCCATGTTTGTAAGGTATCTAGCTAGAGCATTATAAAACTTGGTCCATGAGTTAAAGATCATTACTCAATAATTATATGGGAAAATACTTTGAAAATAACTCTACATTGACTCACCTCTTAAGGGTTTTTTTTACCTTGTTCCCAAGAATAATGTAGCTAGTTTAGGATCAATGAATCATTTTTCCCTACACTTGAATGCTTAACAATCCTCAATTTTACTATGGATGATTGCCTTGATCTATAGAAAATAAATCCAACTATGTTCATAGGTTATATTTCCACTCCTTTTATTCATAGACTTTGAAGATGATTAGGGAAGGAATAGAAATTACCAATACTAATAAGGGATTCAAGAACCAAATTTTAAGATCTACAACTTGTCAAGACACATTTTTATTTTCTCTAAATACACACATTTCTATAAATTCAAAAAGGGTAGACCATAGAGACTATCCTAAATTGTCAAAAGTGGGCTAATTTATAGTTGTGTGCTTAATTCCTTGATCATAGAACTAATCTAAGGAAATCGTTAGTCTATTCATAAATTCAAAAATATTCTTAAACTAATGTTCTTGCATATGTGATGAATCAAAAATATTAACCCCCTTACTTTCCACCCTATTACCCTAAACCCTAAACCGATGTCTTAAGGGGTCCTAATATGACATTTCTTAGGGGATCAAAGAAGTTTTCAAAATTTGGTGAAGTTTCCCAAGGCAACCAAATATAACAATAATATACATTCAATATTTAGTGATTAAACTATAGCCTAGAGCCTTCCCACCTTCATCTTGTTAGGGGTGTTAAGGCCTCAAAAATTTCAAGAGGGGCTTCTGATGGAAGGGGAGGATGAAGGATTCTCATGATAAGATCATGCAAGATTATAATATGAATGATATTTCATGAGAGGTTGTTCAATCGAAACAAGAGCTATCTCAATCAAATGTTCCACAAGAAAATGTTGTTTTGTGAATAAAAAATGGTTTGCTAAATGATTCAATGTCATTGCACAATAGGGGTATATAATTCAAAGGATCTACACATATTTTCCATTCCTTTATGAACACTACCTTTTTCACTAACTTGCAAGTCCATTATTCCAAGGGCCACCCAAGCTTCAAAAATTTCAAGCAAGTCCATTATTAATTGGAAGGAACTCATTTTGGAAGCCTTTTTTGTTTCAAAATGTAACTAACATTGTATTTATATCATGAGTAGCTCAACCAATAATTTTTTAATAAAAAATTGCAAGGTCTTTTGAAGACCCTTTAAAATATTAACTTATAGTAAACACATAGAGTTGAGAAAGATAGTGTTTCATGATTTACATTTTATTTCTAGTTTTGGCATTGATGTAAAAAAAATTAGTTAAAGCTAGAAGCACTATCTTGAACTTCACCAAATTTTATCCCCTTAAGCCATCAAATGTTTTGTCCTAGGACCTTACTTCATAGATCCCCTTAAGCCATCCTATTATCCTAAACCCTAAACCTTAAATCCATCATTTTGTCCTAGAACCTTAATTCATAGATCGCCTTAAGCCATCCTATTACCCTAAACCTTAAACCCTAAACTCTAAACCCTAAAGCCATCATTTTGTCCTAGGACCTTAATGAAATTTGGTTGCCTTGGGAAAATTCACCAAATTTTATTCCCAAAATCCATGTCATTTTGTCCTAGGACCTTAATTCATAGTTCCCCTTAAGCCATCCTACGAGAACCCCTTAAGCCATCATAATTTCTCCTAATTTAATTAGATTTCACATCACATTAACTAGTTAATTACTTTTTCATTTGTAATGTATGCATTAGAAATAAATGAGGCTTACACATTTTATAATTTTTATTCAATTAGGCCATTTATGTTGAATAGTTTGAGGGGATTTTTAAACATGTATCTTACATTTTTAAATTACAAATATAATGCAGGTTCACTTATTTCTTAGAGATCATGGATCAATTCAATAATGACAATATCCATAATCCACCTCCATGTCCTCCATCTCCACCCCCTTCACCTCCACCTCCATCCACTCCACCTCATAATCCCCCACCTCCACCACCTGAATCCGATGGTGCTCGCTTGCAAGCACGGATTGATATGAATGTTAGATCCATTTATGATCAAATCAACACTATTCAAAATGAAGAATGTATTACACCACCTTTAAGGCGTTTTGCATCTACGATGCAAAATTTTGTTGATGTTGTTATGTCCATGGATGTGGTCTTTAGATGTGAACATCCAGTCACTGGGAGAGAAGAGAAATTACTATTATTCAGAAGGAGAAACACAAAAATGAAGGGAGGATGTAGTAGGAGGCCACAACGCTTTATTCTGAATAGTAGTCTTATTTGTAAGATTTATGAATTTGGTTGGATGGATATTTTTAGCTATGAATTTATGAATATGGTTGGATGGATATTTTTAGTGATGAATTTATGAATTTGGTTAGATGGATATTTTTAGTGATGAATTTATGAATTTGGTTGATGGATATTTTTAGTGATGAATTTATGAATTTGGTTGGATGGGTATTTTTTAGTGTTGAATATATTACTATAATAGTATAATTTATAACTTCTCTCATAGTTTCTCTTGATTGGAAGGAATCATGATTTACATGCATGGACATAAAGCAGGCTTTTTGGCCGAGATGTTTTGGTTTATTTTTAGTGTGTACATGTATTAAAGATTACATGGTTCCTGGTTCGTTTGAATTTGTATGTGCCGCGCGTCAGGTAAGGTGGATGATGTATGCATTGCGTTATACGTCCTATTTTTTGGTACACGATGTATGTAATCTTAAGATTTTGAGATTTTGTAGCCATGAAGTTGGGATCCGATTTTGCGCGTGGCGTGGCGTCGTTGAGAAAGTTGGCGCGGGCAGGGTTTGACTGGCTTTTCCTTGTAATTTTGTAAGTATGCTAATTTTGCATAATTTAATGCAGCTTTACTTATATATATCATGGATTGATTTGATATTGATGACATCATTAATCCACCTCCTCAACAATCTCACCTCCCTCTCCACCCCCTCCACCTCATGACATCCCACCTCCACCACTTGTAGGATCTAATGAGGCTTGCTTGTGAGCACAAATCAATGAAAATGTTACATTTTTTAAGAATCAAATCAATGCTATGCAAAATGAAGCATTGATTCCACCACATGTGAGGCATTTTGCATTTGCAATGCAAAACATTGTTGATGCCGTTAGGTCTATTGATTCTAACTTAGATAGGCATCAATGAGATAGGGAGGATATGAGACAATTTTATTTAGATGGTCTCTCCTATAAACAAATTTAGGACCTAAAAATAACAAAATCCAATCTAGCACCCTTTTTATCAACCTTAACACTCACTAGCCTATTCTTGTAAATAAATCTAGAATATCCATGAGATGGTGCATACATCCACAAATGACTGCATATTTTTTAGAGTGATGGTGGATGGTATTTGACCATCCACCACACGCTAATCTGAAGGTCCCTTTACACTTTTTGAGGAAACTATATGTAGAGTTTTTTTTTAGGCAAAAGCCCAATTATTTTGATTTTAAATCATTTTAGGGTGTTGGTGGTGGCATGCCACAATTGAGGTTAGGGGCATGGTTTGATCCCCAATGCCCCATGCATTAACAACCTCTTGATGCTCCTCTTGCTCTTCCCATTCCTACACCTATGCATCAATGTGCATTGATATCTGCATTAGGATATTTGAGTATGCTTGCAAGAAACCTTGATGAGCATACTTCTGTGTTGGCAGTTGGGGAGCCTAGAGATTGTGACGATGGAGAAGTGTTCTATGGAGTTGGTCCTAGTACCACTCCGCGAGTGTCTTAACACCCAATATGTGAGTACTAGTTGCCATCAACTATGCCTATGGATTTGTCGAGGCTACACTTGGGATTGGTGGACATAGAAGATTGTGGTGGATCAATTTGGTCCTTTATGGATTTCATTCCTTAGAATTTCTTACCATAGCATTACACCCTACAAATAATTAGCGAAACCACGAATTTATAAATATACATCTATATATTGAATTTATAAAATTTTAATGAACATGCCATATCGATAAAATTTGCAATATTTAACAATCAAACTATTTAGTGTAGATGACAACGACTATAAAGAATAAATACGGCTCCTTAGGTACATATATCAACATTAATTGCTAATTAGCCCCTTATAGGTATTTTGATTTCAATTTTAAATTATACTTCTTGGAAGCTAGTTACCTTGACTTTTAATTTTGTAATTCAATCATGAACATATGTTTTAAATATTTATGTTGGTTCAAGGGACTCAATCGACTCCCACATCGATTCCACCTAAGGGGTTGTCAAGTGCTCATCCATTGTCGAGTGTCTCACATCAGGTGCAAGTACATTTATATTGTAAATTATTTAACTTGTTACTATACTTACAATTATGAATTTTTAATTCACTATATATCAAATGTGCATGTACAAGTACAAATATTATAAGCATTATGTATATATGTATGTCTAGGTTGACACAACAATGAGAATGGGGATTAGACAGACAATTGATGTGGTGGCAACTCAGGAGGCAACTGAATTTTGGGTTGTTTAAAAAAGTTTCTACACAATGTGTGCACACTTAAATATATATATATATATATTAACCTAATTCAAGTATACGTGCTTTAAATTTGACCTTGTAGGACTTTGTTAGTGCCACTTTCTACCTTGATGAGGTCACATCACCTCAACCAAGACATGCAAAGCAGCCAAATATCATGGTAATTTAAATTTTTGATTATATTTAAGTCAATTGCATTGTGAATAACTTAAATTAAATTTAAAATTGAATATATATATATGATCATACATGTTTTAAATTCTTTTTCTTTTATATCATGAGACACATCTTGTAGCTGAGCATGTAGAGATAGGTCCTCAAACAAAGGGTGCACAACCTCTTATGGTACAATTTAAATATGATAAATTATAAATTGAATTTCAAATTAAATCATTTTTAAACGTAGACATATATCTAATTTCAAATTTCTTTCCCTTGTATATGTAGATTGATTCAAAGCATTTAGAGAAAAGTCCAGGTGCACCAGAGCAGCCTCACATGGTAATTTAATTTTATGATAAATTATAAATTAAATTTTCATTAAATCATTTTTAATCATCTTACATCTGATTTCATCTTTGTTTCTCTTGTCCAGAGTGGTTTAGGTCATCCAGGTACTCCGCATGGTGTGAAGAGGTCTCTTAATTATAGAGACTTGTGATATAAGTTAGATGATTTCATGGGTTGTATTTGATTATTTCATGGACTACATATTTGGTTTCCAATGGACTTAATATATTGTTTCATGGACTTTATTTCATGGGTTGTACTCTGTTAGACTTAATATATTGGTTTCATGGACTTAATATATTGTAAATCATGGAATTTATTATTGTTTAATTTTAATTTACACATGTGCATTTATGCATTTTATGTGAATTTTTTATATATAATTGATAGGACATATTTGTACTTTACAAAAGATTCATAGTCAAGACATTAATAGGACATTAATGTGAAATTAAATACAAATATGAAATTAAGGTTGAAATTAATAGGACATTTCAATATTTGTACTTTACAAATTTAGTGATCCATAGTAAAGGCATTAACTTATCAAAGA
>VDFB02150466.1:0-16850 GCA_007258455.2 Sequoia sempervirens
GAATCTGCTGAAATTTTAGTGGAAACTTGCTGGAAGCATGCTGACAACAACATTAGTCTCATATTTCAATTTGATTACTTCATTTGATTTCGAACTGCCCAGAAAAATCAAAACCCTAATTTTTAGACTTAGCCAAAATTTCACGTTAAGTTTCAACGGTAGGCACATCCCGGAAAGACATACAGTAGAAAAGAGAGACAACAACAAAACGGCCCAAAAGCAAAGCCAGAATTAGGGGGGTCCCCATTTGCAATGGGGCGATGTGTGAAGAAGGTCACAACAGGACCGAACATAGCTAGGTATTGGGGGGGGGGTATATGAAGAACCCAAAAAGACAATATAGGTGTAAAGGGGCCGGCTAATTTAAACTTTATTTATTTTCCATAATGCAAAGAGGGTTAGCCCAAGTATACCATAAATATTGATTTGAACTTATTTTCCAATGCACATAATGTCCCCTTCTCAGGCCTAATCAGTTCGAAGACCGTTAGCCTATTTCTTGAGCTCCCATGGGTTAATTGGTAAGGCAAGGGGACTCCAAAGATCTTGGAGGAGGCAATTTCTGAGTTACAAGGTTTCTTTTGTTAGCAATGAGCTTTGTGGGCAATATTGATTTGAGTGACACTCTCTAAAGTGTTTATTGACTTTTGGGGTGTTCTCCAAACTTTTTGGAGAGCATGTCTATTTATAGTAAGTCACCAAATTGGCTTCTATTATTCACCTATGGCCTTACTATCATATCGACATGGTTAAATTTGGATTCTGATGTGTTTTGGAACTTTCCGCAACTTTTAAAAGTTATTAAGTTGTTTAATTAATATTTCACTAATGTTGTCTAATGTTGAGAAATAATTAAAGGACAACTTAGTGTAATAGCTTGTTGGAAAAGTGATTAAATGTTTGCACATAATGAATTATTTAATTTAAATCAAAAAGTGTTTTTTTGGAAAAAAACAAAAAAGCCAAAAAATGTTTTTTTCGAAAAAAACAAAAAGTGTTTTTGAAAAGCTACTTAAAAATCAACTTTTGAAAAAGCAAAAACTGTTTTTTTTTTTAAAAGCAACGAAAATGCTATAAAAGGAGGTGTTGGGGGCTCGTTTGGATATGCTGAAGAATGATAATGTTATGTTGCTGAAATGGCTTTGGTTCTCTTCAATATTTGAGGACAAAATTCCTCATAGATTTCTAGTTTCAGAATTGCAAGATATTCCCTAGCTAGATTGTGGTGTGATTCCAACGAGGAATCATCATTGGAGTTAATTTGAAGTTTCAGTTTTGGGTTTCCATTATGGACTATTTTGATATGTTCTAGCATTACATTTTTTTGTGATTCCCTTTCAGATTGCAGGAGTGTTGAGTGTGGAGTTTGGAGTGCTTTTTAGGGGGTTGTACCATTGTTGCTACCTGCTGCAACTGTAGTTTCAGACTTGCAAATGTTTGATATACCTTTCTAGAATAGTGATACACTCTTTCATGAGTTTTGGTGTGAGCTTGGCATTGCCGTTTCTTGGGTGCTAATGTAGTTGGTGATCATTTTGGCATGTTGGAGGTAGCTGGCTGAAATACCGCTGCATGTGAAGTTTCAGACTTGTTAGATTTGTATTTGCTACTCTCAAGGTATATATATTACGCTGTTGGGTGGTTAGCCTCGTTGAAGGTTCAATTTGGGGTGTTTTAATCAAAAATTTGAAGTATCACATTAATATTTGTGAATAAATATATATATTTTGGTTTGGGAATGGTCTGCAAGAGCCACATTGTAACATTTCAGTGTGGTACTCCTGACCCGGCCTAATGTCTCCACTCAATCCATTTCACGGACTAAACAGCCTCAAACTTGAAGCTCAACGTGGTTTCCAAACTTCTTGGAGGATCGCTGGCTCTTTTTGCGGAGCTTGCACTTGGAAATGTTGAACTTGGATTGCGGATTCCTTCTGGCTTTTCTGAGAGCTTCGCGTTGGTGGTTTCGGTTCGGCATTCAAAGCAATTACATGGATTTACTATTTTTAGTAAATTCTATTTTTAGCAGTTGACTTGTTGACTCCTAATCAGTTGGCTCCACTTTCGCAGTCTGTTCAGACGGTATGGTTGAATTTGGCTTCTGATGCATTTCCATGGTGATATAAGATATTTTATATTATAATGTTATAATTTAACATTATAATTCCTTGTTCTAGCATCATGAATTAATATTGTCTTTAAAAGGGGAGCATTGAAGGGTATTTTCACATGGAGGAAATATTTTAATATTTCTAAAGCCAAATATTGCTCAAGGAGTTTGGACGCCAACTTTGGGTGAGCCAAATATTTTATTTAAAAAGTGAAATTTATCTTCTTAAGCAAGTACGCCATCCTGAGGGTGAAGACAAAAGACAAGTCAATGACCTAAAAGTATCTTTGAGGTGGCGCCCTTCTTAGAGGTTTCTAGAAAGCTCTTTTGAAGATATAAATTGGAGCTCTGGGTCCTCATTTTGTTCATTTGATGAATTTGCAAAGTTATGCTGCCGGAATGGTGTTGGAATTGTTTCGAGGAATGCATACCTCCTAGCTTGGCTCTTCTTCTTGCTTGAAAGACAGCAACTAGTTGAGAGGCTTAATTGTAGTTGGTTTCCTTTCATTGTAGTTGGTTCTTCTCACATTCTGTAGTTGAGTTATTGTATTTTCTGTCAATTTTAGAGTTGCTGGTTTGTATGGTTGTAGGTTGTTTTTACTCACAACTCAAGAAACAGAAATAATATTGTTCCGGGTACTGTTCCAATCTATTTTCCTATGTAGGGCGACCATATGTGCAAGTTTCCAGAATTTTATTTGAAGTCTATGAATTATCTAAAGTAAATCACCCTTGCTTGCAGGCAATTTCACTTCGTAAGTGCTTTGGAAGTCGTGCAAAATAAATAGGGTTCTTTGTGAGAAGTTTTTGTGATCCATCTTCATTGTCATCATCATTAGAATGTTTTGCAACTGATTTCAAGTTAAATGAGTGAGTATTGAGAGAGATATGAGCATTTAAGTGAGTTCTGGAGTTGCTGATAACACAGCAGATTATAGTTTTCATTCATAAATCAAAAAATACCAAAAATATCGTTCTGGGTATTGCATAATTCATTCTGTCTAGGAAGAGCGACCCTCTCTATTCAGTTGCAGATTTTTTAAGAAAGAATTGGATTTTTAAAGTGAAATCGCCCCTCTTGCTGGGCCGTACCATCTGTACTTTCTTGGGAATTGTGTCAGAAATTATTAATGGTTCTTTGTGGGGGTTTTTCAGTACAAGTTTGGTCGCCATCCTTCTAGGGGTGCTTTGCATTTAAATTCACGTCCATAGGGTTAGAATTGAGTGAGGTATGATCAATTTAGTGTGATGATAGGTTGCTGGTTTACCTTTTAAAAGTGCAGATCTGTTTAAAACAGAATATTCAGTTTGGTTTTGGAGTGAAGTAAAGGGTCTTAGCATTCTTGTTAAGCAAGGTGAAACCTCTTTATTGATGTACGCTGTATTGCTCTAATTCTATGCTCTTGGCAGGCGATTGCTCTTCATATTGTAAGCTGAACAGTAGTACTGTCAGCTGTTCTCTAATCTTGCTTATCATGTTTTGTAACGATTACTTTACATTCTGAAGTGCTTTGTAATTCTTTATATCTCCGCCCCATGGTAGCTCCATTCCCACTCCGGGTTTGAAAGCACATTCTGGGTGTTGAGTTTACTTTCAGCATTCTTGCTTATTTCCCTTAATAGCATTGTAATTCTTTGCACTCCGCCATATGGTCGCCTCCTCTCCATATTGGATTGGGTAGCACATGCTTGGTGTTGAGTTTGTTTTCAGTACTTGTAGCGTAGAAGATCCTCTGACCATATGTTCGTCCTTTGCGGACACATTCTTGGTTAGAGTTACCTTCACCAGACTTGCCAAGGCCTGACGCATCCTCTTGCCATATGACAGCCTCTCTCGTGTTGAGATTGAGTGCACATTCTTGGCAACGAGTTATTTGTAACTGCTGATTTGAATTATCTAACCCTAACGGGTGCTCTCTGTATTGTTGTGTACTTGGTAAAAATTTGGAAAATTGGCTCGTATATTTGAAGGTTACTTGTTACTTACCTCATTGAATAAGTAGCTCATTGGTTCTCACTCACCATTGAAAAGTGGAAGAGTTGCTCGCTCTTATTGTATTCACTCACCAGTGAAAAGTGGAAGAGTTGTTCTTTCTTGTTGTATTCACTCACTATTGAAAAGTGGCAGAGTTGGCATTACATTTCCAATATTGTATGAGGTTTTCCATTGAAAATTAGAAGAGCTAAGCTAATGCCCGCTAGATAAATGGATTACTTTCAGTTGCTTCATTTCAAGTATAATTGTAATCTTGACATCGTATGCTCTTACCTTGCCCAATTTGAGATTTGGGTAATCAAAAAGTGGAAGGGAAGTTGTTATGCTTTCATTAACTTTGAGGCTAATGTATTTTTTCAAGAAACATCTGAGGGTGGATATTACAATGCACCAACATGAAGATAGAAGTCGGTCAACATTCTTGAATAACCATAACTTGTCTTTGTGGTCTCTTGAATTTGTTTAGCGATTAGTGGCCTTTGGCCTTATTTCAATTTCCCCCACACAGTATCAACCACACATCTTTGACATCAATGAGAAACTATCTTGTCCATGCCCCTTTGACACCAAGGACAATATTTCTAACAATGTTTTCATACCCGCTTTTCAATCTATAGAGGAAAATCAAGGTTTGTGTAATGCAAAATTAGACAATTTCTTGTTCGAGTATAGATTATAGAGAATATTGAGTGTTAATTTTAGGACCATAAATGAATTAAGCAGAAATAAAATAAATCTAAGCAATAGAACACAACATATACCCTAGGAAAACCCTCCTTGAGGGAGAAAAAACCAGCAACAATATATCACTTTATATTGAATAAATAGGCAACAATTCGCTTTACAATATGGCCAAATACAAGGCCGATCTGATGCAATAATAATGGCACCACTCTTGATGCAAATATACAATCAATGAAGATAATCGAACTCCTTGAGATCAATATCGAACTGCTGTATGAGTTGAACTGCTGCTGATATGCGAACTTCCTTGATAATATTATTGATTGTAGGAATGAGCATCACATTCTTTAAATACTAGTTGATATGGTGTCTATCAAACAAGACGTCTCTTCATAGATGAAAGGTCGGCCTCAAGCAATGCGTCCCTTAGTTGGCCTTTTAATTTGAATAAAAATAAAATATAAAACATTGTTTGAAAAGAAGCGCTCCTTCACTAAGGTCGGCCTCCTTAATTAATATATATATGTTGTGAATTATGAGAGAGAATCTCCCGCCGCTACAACAACATCAACACTCCCTCTTAGCTAGGGAGATATCTTTCCAGATATCCATGTCATGGAGTCTCTCAACATGACACCCACAATGGCTACACCCATTCATGGAAAAGAGTTCATCATGGAGTCACACAACGTGATATCGCCATGGAGTCACTCAACATGACGTCCACCATGGCTACTCCTATGTGTGGAAAGGAACATGTGCACAAGTGCCCATAGGTCACTCTCAGCGATGATGTCATCATGGAATCTCTCCAGCGCGGCTGGGAGTAAGCTACACCCATTTGTGGAAAAGAGTTAATCATGGAGTCACTCAACGTGATATCGCCATGGAGTCACTCAACATGACGTCCACCATGGCTACTCCTATGTGTGGAAAGGAACATGTGCACAAGTGCCCATCACGGAGTCACTCAACATGATGTCGTCATGGAGTCTCTCAACATGACGTCCACCATGGCTACTCCCATGTGTGGAAAAACACAAGTACAAAGAATTCATCACAGAGTCTCTCAACGTGATGTTGTCATGGAGTCTCTCAACATGACATCCACTATGGCTACTCCCATTGGGTGGAAAGAACCACATCTCCATCTCAAAGATGGATAAGGGCTTTCAACTCATATTTCTCTGTCTCAGAGAAATATGCATTATAGCAGATAACAAAGATCACTGATGCTGAGTCTCCCTCTCAGCAAGGGCTTCATTCTCCACAACTCCAAGCTTGTCTCGAAAATGCACAAACTTCACTCTGGAGAGAGGCTTGGTGAGAATGTCAGCCGTCTGATCAATAGTGCAAATATACTTCAGTTGAATAGCTTTTCTCAATACCATATCTCTGATGTAATGGTATTTGATCTCCACATTTTTTGTTCTGTCATGGAACACTGGATTGACAGATAACTTCACACAACTTTGATTGTCACAATGAATAACAGTTGGCTCCAATGATTGTCCAAACAATCTTGCAAAGAGCTTCCGAAGCCACACTGCTTCTCGAGCTGCTACACCTGCTGCAATATATTCAACCTCTGCAGAGCTTAGAGCCACTAAAGATTGTTTCCTGCTACACCAAGAAATCATGGCAGACCCCAAGCTAAAGCAACATCCAAAGGTGCTCTTCCTGTCAGCTACACTCCCGACCCAATTAGAATCAGAATAGCCTTGTAACTTTAGATCTTCATTGGAAGTATATCTCAAGCGATATCCTACTGTGCCACACAAGTATCTCAAGATATGCTTTGTTGCAACTAGATGTATTTGCCTTGGTTCACACATGAACTGACTTAGGGCACTCACCGCATAGCAAATGTCTAGTCTAGTATTGACTAGATACATCGACAATCCAATCAATTGCTTGTCCATAGTGGGATCTACTAGATCTGAACTAGCTGCAGAGTCACTCAATTTTTTCAACTTTGTTTCCATTCGTGTAGACATAGATTTGCAATCCATCATCCCAAATCTCTTCAAGATGTCTATGGTATATTTCCCTTGACTTAGAATAATCTCATTGGGTCTCTGCCACACTTCCAATCCTAGAAAGTAATGCATAAGGCCTAGATCCTTCATCTCAAACTCATAGGCTAACTCCTTGCATTTGACAATGAGATATTCTGCTCCAGTAAGAAATAAATCATCAACATAAAGAACCAAGATTAAAGCCTCACCATCAACTACCTTGAAGTAAAGATTTGAATTTGCATCACTCTTGGAGAATCCCAAGCTCATCAAGTATCGATCAATCCTTTCATACCAAGCACGAGGAGCCTGCTTAAGGCCATACAAAGCCTTCTTTAATCTGCAAACATGAGACTCCTTCCTGTTGTGATCCTTTTCACACATTGCCCCATTGCAAATGGGGACCCCCTAATTTTTGCTTCATTTGGGTCTTTTGGCTTGATTTTGGTTGGTTTTCCTGTTGTCTCTCTATTGTTCTGTCTGTCTTTCCGGGGATGTGCCCGTTTGAATTGAAATTTTGGTTAAGTATGAGAAATTAGGGTTTGCTTTCTTTGTGCCAAGTTGAGGTTGATTCAAGTAAGCAAATTGAAGTCTGAGCTTGACACTGCGTCCATAACACTTCAAGCAATTTGCTTACGAATTTTGAGCAGAATCTGACCACTTGCTATTTTTAGTAGTCCGGGCTTTGGAAGCTATTTTTAGGTTTTGCATGTATGATGTTCCAATGCATGTCTGGATGCTCTTTCTGGGTTTTTCAAGACCTTCTTGATGGTATAACATGCAAGCTGAGATGATGACTTTCATCAATTTAGTCTTCGGAGTCTATTTTTAGGATTTACACGTTGGAGTCTTCAACGCATGTCTGGGTATTCTTTGTGGGTTTTTTAGGAGCTTCGTAGTGATGTAACATGCAAGCCGAGACTTGGACCTTTTAGCAGTGCTGCCTTTGGAGGCTGCTTTTAGGGTTTGCATGCAGGATTTTTCGATGCATGTCAGATTATTCTTTATGGGATTTTCAAGAGCTACGCAACAATGTAACATGTGGGACAAGATGATCACTTTTCAGGAACTTACTATTTTTAGCCAGTGCTCGCATGCAGTCCAGTTTACTGGGTTTTTCTGGGTTTTTTGAGATCTCTTGAGTAGTATGACATGCAAACATATCTGGCAGATAGTTGGTCACTTTTTTGAGCACTTGCTATTTTTAGCAGGATCACTCCGACAACTGCCCAACACTTCAGTATCATGAACAGAGTGACCTGCAACAGAAATGGGGTTAAACGGAGGTCATTTGAGTGACATGCAAGACAAATTAGGGTTTCCAGCTTCGAGACTCAAAATGAGGGGTAAAACGCAAGAATCTCCAAAAACTGATGTATCCCATTGCGATCGGTATCTTTCAAGGAGTCCGCTGGTAAAATTTGAAGGTAATCTGAGCACTTACTATTTATAGCAAGTCACCTTCTGAAACAAGCTATAAATAGCAGGTCAACACGAAGCACCAGTGTGAACAGGACAAACAGGTTATGAGGACCCCATGGAGCAAATTTCACGTCAAACAAAGTTGCAAAAGTTCTAAAATCAAGCAATTACTATAAATAGCAAGTCAACATAGGTGACAGATGTGAACACAATAGTTACATCACGAAGGTCAAGTTGAGTAGAAATCAGGTCTTGAAAATGCTAAAAATTCATGGAAATCACAGGAGCTCCAGAATTTACTAAAAATAGGAAGCTAGGCAGGAGGCATAAAAAATTTTAAGTATCTGAAACTTGAAGCCCCAGCCTCCAAATGCGCCTAGGATTTAGAAGGTTGATGAAAATCTTTCAAAGTCCGAAACTGGAAGCCCACCCACCAATATGCGCCCAGGCTAGGAGTTGAGGAGCTTGAAAATTTGCTAAGTGTACGAAAATGAAAGCTCAAGGCATCAAATGCACCTAAGCTATAAGGGTGAATGGAAGATTTTCCTAAGTAATGAAGAATGGAGGCAGACCCCCTTGGATGTGCCCTAGTAACTTGAGGTTGATGAGAAAATTTCTTAAGTATGGGAAATTGAAAGCTCACCTATAGAAATGCGCCTAGCTTGGAGATAAAGGGCTTAAATTTTTTTTCTAAGTCATAAATTGGAAGGAGGACCTATGAAATGCGCCCCAGTTGAGAGTTGGATTTGGAAATTTGGCTAAGTCATTTAAAATGAAGGCTCAGGGGTGGAATTGCGTCCAAGACTAGAGGAGGACTTGAAAATCTTCTAAGTGATGAAAGTTGAAAGTATGAGGTGCTAAATGCGCCTTAGCTTGGATGAGTTGATAGGAATATTTTCTAAGTGTTCAAAATGGAAGTCCATGGGTCCAAATGCGCCCAAAGTGGAGAAGGCATCTTCTGAGTCATGAAATGGAAGTTGGCCTACCTAAATGCACCCAAGGACAAGGTTGAGCGTGGAAATTTTTCTAAGGCAAGTGAATTGAAAGTAGCGCTAGTAAAATGTGCCTCAAGGAGCTTGGGGAGGCTTGCAAATTTGCTAAGCCTCAAAAATGAAAGCACAAGGCCCCAAATGCACCCCAGCTTGAGGATGGAGGCTTGAGAAATTCTAAGTCTGCGAAACTAGAAGGAGGCCTCCCTAGATGCGCCCAAGAAGAAGTTGAAGTTTGAAAATTGCCTAAGGCATCAAAAATGAAAGCACAAGGTCTAAAATTCGCCCCAAGCTGGAGTGAAGAGAATGAAAAGCATCTAAGTATTCAAAAATGAAAGTAGAGAGGTGGAAATGTGCCCAAGGTGAAGAGAGAGCTTAAGAATTTTTTCTAAGTTTGAGAATGAAGTAACAAAATGTTTCTTAGGCAAGTAAAGTGAAAGCCCAGCTACCTAAATGCACCCTAGTGGAGAGTTGGGTTTGGAAATTTGGTTAAGTCATTTAAAATGAAAGCTCAGGGGTGGAATTGTGCCCAAGACAAGAGGAGGACTTGAAAATCTTCTTAGTGATGAAAGTTGAAAGTATGAGATGCTAAATGCGCCTTAGCTTGGATGAGTTGATAGGAATATATTCTAAGTGTTCAAAATGGAAGTCCATGGGTCCAAATGCGCCCAAAGTGGAGAAGGCATCTTCTGAGTCATGAAATGGAAGTTGGCCTACCTAAATGAAATATGCTAACCAATTTTTTTGATAGATTTACACAACATAAACCAACACTTCGCCAATTGAATTAGCGTTAGCATTAAAACTGAAATCCAAGCTTGAAAGAACTCAACGCCAAGAATGCACACTCAATCCCAAGGAAGGATAGGTGTTGTCATATGGCGGAGAAACTAAAAACCATAACTTGAAATGAAACAAACTCAATGTCAAGAATGTGCACTCAAGATCCCACTGAGGCGAAGGTGCTAACATATGACGGAGTTATTAATTGAAACTAAAGCAAATAGGCGGATAACCAGCCATGAAGATACATCTATCTAATTCATCCGCTGCGGCGGGCATCCACTTAAGAGTGGGGATTCACCACTTGAGAGTGGGTACAAAGAGAGATACAAATTCAATTATCCACACTGGCGGTAGACCATCCAGGGGTACTTAATGTGAGAAGAAAGAAGAAATTAATTGCAGCGATTAAGGATTGAAACAGTACTATTGTTAATAGTCTTACAAATAAGAAGAAAGCTGCAAATTACATGTAAATTACAATAGCTTCAAAGCACATGAGTAATGGATGATCCCATACAAATAATTATCCCTCTAATTGCTGATAATGAATCAAAAATCTGAACTTCTAAAGTCTGATAAGAAAAATCAGCAAACTGGAATGAAGAACCAGCAACTATGAATCCACTAAATTATTCATAACTCATTGAAAATACCTCGGAATCGAATGATGTCTTTTGCAGATGCCTTCTAGGAGGTAGGCGCCCAAAATCATAACACAAAACAGCCTCAAAACTCAGTGAATAATTCTTGCACAAATTCCAAAGCTCCCAAGAATGGTTCGGCCCTTGAGAAGGGCGATTTGGCAAGATAAAATTAAATACTCTGAAATAAAATCTGTAAATTGGTAGAAGGGGTCGCCCAAGGCAGAGAAACAAGATTCTAAGACACCCAAAATGAAATAAAAATCACTCACAAAGCTGTATGCAAAATCGACTTTCAGCTGTGGTAGCATCAGCAACTTCAAAACTGGAAAATATCATCAAAAACTTCATCTGTTGAGCTCAATCTGCTAGTCTAATTTGAGAAGCAGCAAAAGGCCAACTAGGTGTTATCTTTCAAACACAAAATTGGACAAAAGGCTTGGAGGTAAGCTTTCCTCGAAGCAATAATTCAATTGTCATTTTGACAGCATAACATTAGCAAAATTCATGGATAGTAAAAACTGGAGCAAGGCTTCCATTTTATAAAAGATCAGAAGACTCATCAAATCCCCAAGAAGGTATGCCAAAAGTCACCAATGACTTTTCAAATTTCCAAAAACCTTCCAACTTCTCAAAATGGCGTCCACTTTATCAAGGCACAAATAAACTTTATTTTTAAAAGAATATCTTCAAGAAAAGGCGTCCACTTTTCCCAAAGCATTAAAAGACTTAAAATATTTAATTTATCCTTCATGACGACGTCCCCCTTCATGACCACCTTTTAAGAACAACTTAAGTTATTTTCCTAGGTCAAGGGGTCAACTACAAATTATAACATTAATACCTTTATTCACCAAAATAAAAACCTTTAGAAGCCAGACTTGAATTGCATTAAATGCTCCAACTGAAAATGAAGACCTTGAAGATTGATAACTGCATACTGCCCAAAAATAGAATTTACTATAAATAGTAAACTCCCTGAAAAGCTATGAACCTCTGAACATGGAAACCCTAATTTTACCTCAAATGAGCCTCCAGGCTTCCGGAATAGGCTGATGAGTGTCAGAACATATCACTGATGAGAAGGAGACATTACACTAAATGCACCAAAGGACAAGGTTGAGCGTGGAAATTTTTCTAAGGCAAGTGAATTGAAAGTAGGGCTAGTGAAATGCGCCCAAGGTGAAAGGGGAGGTTTAGGAATATGCTAAGTGTCAAAAATGAAAGTACAAGGGGTAAAATGCGCCCTTGGATAAGAGGTGACTAAGAAATTGTGCTAAGTAGTTGAAAATGGAAGTAGCACACATCAAATGTGCCCAAAGGACAAGTGGGACACAAAATTTTGCTAAGACAATCAAAATGGAAGCTTGACCTCCTAAATGTGCCCAAGCTTGTGAAGGTGCAAGAAAAAGTTTCTAAGGATGGAAAAATAGAAGTAGAGGACCTGAAATGCGCCCAAGCCCCAAAGGGAAAAATATTCTAAGGCAAGAGGGAGATGAGTGAGAATACACCCTACTAAATACGCCCAGGGAGGAGGAAGCTTAAGAAAACGCCTAAGGCATTGAGTATGAGAACACCAAGAGCAATATGCGCCCTAGGACAAGAGGTGAAATACGCTCACAAGGAAGAGATGAAATTTGTCCAAGGCATGAAGAATTTGAAGATGAAGTGAAACTCAAACATCAAGCTTTCAAATGCGCCCTCAAGGTGGAGAAATTTCTAATGCACAAACTCCAAACACTAGGTTGTAAATGCGCCCTTGAAGAGGACCCTGTGAAATGAACACACAAGTCTCTAAATACGCCCATGATGAAAAGTTATGCTAGAGAAAAATGATGAATTTCATCGGATCCCGAGACCAATTGGACCTTGAAGATCAGAACATAGGGATCAGGTAAGTGAGAAGTGAATTTTTGTTATAAGTGTTTTGATGCTCTTCTTTCTGTTTGTTTTGCAGGATGAACGTCGGGACTAAAGCATGATGACTTGAGGTGGTGGAACAAATACTCCAGGACAACATTCAGAAGAAGATGAAGTTACATGTTGAATCTCCTCCATGATGTCTCATTTGCGGCCAAGCCATGAAGGAAGATGATGAAAGAAACGGCTAAGTGTTGGATGTTGCTCCACAAAGACCTAGTATGCAACCAACTCGGGGAGACGGGTGGCAAGGAAGAAATGGTTGAGTCCGAGATAGGAAAATCGTTCAGGATCTAAGTGAGAAATGAACAAAAGGCGTTGGAGAGTTAAAGAATGACATCTAAGAGGAAAATCATCGTCAAGCAGAAGAATGAGGTTGCAGTCTTGGAATTTCAAAATGAGAACGCGCCTGCCATGCCAGAAGTTGAAGCTGTTTGATTGAGTTTGCAGTCAAAGAAAGAACAGTGGGAACGCGTCTCTGGACAAGAATCTTCTAGAAGGATGGTGGACATTAATTGCTCATTTATTACCCCACTTTTCTTGGTGGTAGTTTTTAGGGTTAGAGCTTATGTGGCTCAATTTGAGCCCTTCATTGTAATTGAATTTGAGCCGTCCACTAGACTTGGCCAACTATAAAAGGGGCATTCCCCCTCATTTATATTAGATTAGATTAGAAGTAGAAGATAGAGAGATAGTTTAGAGATAGTTTAGATTGTTTAGCATAGCATAGATTGAAGAGGAAGGAAAGCTTTCTCATTGAATGCTTTGTAAAAGGTTGTTGTGAACACTCTCATAATAAAAAGAGTTTTCATTGATGATGACTACATCTTTTGTTGTGAGTAGCTAGCAAGGCTTTTTCGTCTTTTCGAATCACTTAGCATTTTTTTTTAAAAGTATCTTAAAGTAGAGTAAATTTCATTTCATGCAAGTAGATGGTAGTTGTGGAATGTGGTGTTTGATTTGAGCAAGCTTCGTTTATCCATACCACTAGTGTGTTCGCTGATGGTGAATTTGCCTTGTGTGGTCAACTGGAACATTGCGGACTTAACTTCGTTTGTGATTCACATGTTGGTATGTGTCGTTGTGACGGTGTCTTCGTGTTGAATTATGATCTGAATACCTTTGGTTACTCCTCTGAAGATTGCACCAGTTTTGTGGAAGCTGTCCAAAGCGAGGCAAAGCAAAGCTTGGTTGAAGTCTGCGAAAATTGATCGCCATGTCCCACGCCTTAGAGTAGATTAGAGCCTTCTTATTCTTGCAACCATTTAAATTCAGTACTTTCTGGTTAGTTTAGGAAACAAGAGCTTTATAGATAAAACCTTTCGAGCATTCAAATTCCCTTCTCCGTTGTTGAACAATTTTGTAAGTCTCCTTGAAATACCAGCAAATCACATCGAGCCAACTGAGACTATCCATTGCATGAAGGAACCTTGGAGTTGAATGCATGATCTTTCTAGCAATTTTAGCATGTAGGAGATTTTGTTCAAGAGAGGATAGAGTAGCTGTTGGTGAACTTTATTCTGTGTTGGCGGGGTCATGAAAAACACATCAACACTTCCCATGAATCACAAAGCCATCTAGTTGCTCGATGTATACTTCTTCTTCAATTACACCATTAAGGAATGTTGTCTTTACGTCCATTTGATGTAGCTTCCATCCTTTAGCTGAATAGCAATGATAGTCTTGATAGATGTATATCGAGTAATAGGAGCAAATGTCTCCTCATATTCTATTCGCTCTTTCTGAGAGAATCCTTTAGCCACAAATCTTGCTTTGTACTTCTCAATGCTCCCATCAGCTGCATGCTTAATCTTGAAAAGCCACTTGGAAGATACAACTAATTTCCCTTCAGGTCTAAGTACAACATCCCAAACATCATTCTTGATAATAGATTGATATTTTTTTGTCATAGCATCTCTCCATACTTGCTGATTTGATGCTTCCTCAACATTGGAAGGCTCAGACTCAATGATATGACTCATGAATGCTACATAGCCTGGAAACTTTTGCGGTCTTTTTCTTTCTCTGAATGTGCCTCTAGGAGCTGCATACTTCTCTGCCTCTTGCATAGTCTGTCTAGCCCATAGAGGTTTCTTTTGACCTATAGCAATGTCTCTCAGTCCATCAATAGGTTCTATGGGATCAATTGGATCACTAGCCTCTTCTGGTTCAGTAGACTCCCTCTGAATCTCAGAAGTATGATCAGGAGAAATGTCCATATCCTGAGGTGTCTCTTGTTCTTCACTATCTATCTCCATGTAAGACCCCTTGGATCTTTTGAATGCAACATCTTTGAAAGAGACATCCCTACTGATCTCAATCTATTTCTGTCCTGGAATGTAAATTTTGTAGGCCTTTGAAGATTCATTGTAACCCACAAATATTCCTTTCTTGCCAGAAGGTTCTAACTTAGATCTTTTATCTTTAGGCACATGAATATAAACAGGACAACCAAAGATTCTTAGATGACTAACCTCAGGTTTCACACTTGTGAAGGCTTCTTCAGGGGTCATGTTTTCCAATATTCGATGAGGGCTCAGATTCTGAACATACACTGCAGTTTTGGAAGCTTCTTCCCAAAGAAAGGTTTGTAAGTCTTGATCATGAATCATAGCTTTGGCTGCCTCAACTATGGATCTATTCTTCCTTTCTACAGCTCCGTTTTGCTGAGGATTGTAAGGGACACAAAACTCCCTCTTAATTGCTGCCTCAATACAAAAATTATGGAAACCTCCAAAAGTGTATTCTCCTCCATTATCAGATCTCAGAACCTTGATCCTCTTCCCAAACAAATTTTCAACTAGAGCCTTAAATTCCTTGAATTTATCAAGTACTTCTTAAGACACTTTAGACTTCAAAATGTAAATCCAAGTCTTTCTAGAATAGTCATCAATGAAAATCACATAATACCAAAAACCACTCAAGGATGCCACAAACATTGGACCACACAAATCAAAATGAACAAGATCTAGAATACCTTTTGATCTACTTTCACTACTATGAAAAGGACCCTTAGAATTCTTACCCATTGCACAACCTCTGCAAACACCATCATGCTCCTGACTAAGCTTCGGTAGTCTTGTGACCATCTTCTCCATGGATGGAAGGGCTCTGAAATGTAGGTGAGCCAGTCTCCTATGCCATAGCTCACTTGAACTAGAAGAATCATGCAACAATGCTTGAACTGGACGAATAGAAAGTCTATATAAACTCTCTTGACGAACACCAATCACATGGGCTGTTTTGATGCTAGAGTTCTTTGGCCAAGCAAGAACTTTTCCCTCAAAAAATGCAACTTGATATCCTTTGTCCTCCAAAGCTGAAATTGATACAAGATTCCTCTTGATTCCTGGTACGAACAAGACATCACTCAAATGAAGAGGGATGCCAGAATCTAGGTGAAGTGAGGTGGCTCCAGCACCTTTCACTGAATAGCAAGCATGATCTCCAATTATCACTTGAAGGTTGGTTTCTCTTTCTACCAAATTTGAAAGATGCTCTCTATATCCTGTAATGTGTCGAGAAGCGCCACTATCAATCAACCATGTGCTACTGTCGGTTGGAACATTGCTTGATAGGGCAGAGATGAATAGAAATCCTCTTGAGTTGTCTCTTGATTCCTTTTGAGGTGAGACATCATCAACATCCGCAGTAGAAGCATGTTGCTTTGGTCTTGTTGCACAATCTCTAGCATAGTGACCATACTTGTCACATCTGAAACACTGAATATGGGAGAGATCCTTCTTCTTCTTTGGTTCAAGAGCAGAATCTGATTTCTTGTCTCTATTCCTCTTGAAATTGCCTTTTCTCCCTTCTCTTCCTTCCCTTCTTGAAGTTTGAGTAGCAAGAACATGATTATCTTCATTGTGAGAGCTTCGTCCATTACCTCTTGCTGCCAACCTGGATTCCTCTTGAATGCAATCAGCTCTAAGATGATCAAACTTTGGTAATTTAGATCTTCCACTAATACCTTGGATAAAGGGCTCCCAAGATTGAGGAAGACCATTCAGTGCCAACATGACTAAATCTCTATCTTCAACTATATCTCCAATGGTATATAGTTGATCTTTCAACTCAGTGATCTTCATGAAGAAAGAGATGACTAAATCTCCTTTAGCCATCTTGATGTGATGTAGCTATTGCCTCAAGGCAAGAGCTCTGCTAGTGTTATTGATCTCATACAATCCTTCCAAAGTCTTGAACATATCTTTGGCCGTCTTTAACTTGGAGATAATTGGCACAAGGTGATCCTTCACGGAATCAATCAGGATCTTCTTAGCCTTC
>VDFB02150467.1:0-11772 GCA_007258455.2 Sequoia sempervirens
TAGGTGTTGAAATTACTTCTTCTCTTTCATCCCTTCTTGCTTATCATGCTAACAAGGTACTATGACAGTTGATCATCATCATCATCCTCATTGTCATTGATCCTACATCCACAAATCATCAGCATATTGCATAAACATATCATATAGGAAACATATGCATTGCATATAAACATGGCATTATAAGCATTTTTCATAAAATTAGCATATCCCTTTCTCACTACATTGCACCCATTTTTCGCATCACATTGCATTCATGACATAAATCATTGCATAACATTCATTTGCATAAACATTGCTACCTACAACATAAATCATACATAATAAATACAAAAGCATTATAGATAATCCATTACATACATACTTGCATAACATCATAAAGTCATCTCACACATTACGTTCATTTTGCATAAAACATCGTCATATCAGTGCATATAGTGCATCACATTAAATGCATCACATAGATTACATTATCATTTAATATGTTTAGGATAATAATATTTGTTATTCTAAGCATCTTAGAAAACCATCTAATTTTGCATTATATCATACAAAACATGACCATTACATTGCATTATATCATCCATTAATCATCCATGTCATCTCATAAATAGCATCACGATCATTTTTACATTTCATTGCATCAATCATTCCACATCATTATAAGCAGAAATAGGAACATGCTAAATCCATTACATACAAAATGTACATCCATCATAAACATTTTATAAGCATGATTCACATCATACACCATAGATCATTTTCCATATCATTTTGCATCATTACACATCACATAAATACATCTGCATATCATAAGTTGACATAATATAGACTTGTTAGCCATAATCATAATGCATACATCATCGGAAATAAATATACCATAACATCATTGCACAACATATAGAAATAGAATCATCCATACATGCATAAATAAATGATACACATCACATCACATCAAAATCATCATTGGCTCATATATATATCATCAATAATGTAACTGTCATAGTACAAATAATTAGATCACTGTACATGTATGTCAATTAGTACAAAAAGGCCCATTGGGCTATAAAAAAGGAGCCCATAAGGCACAAAAAGTATCATCTCGATCAAGGTCTACCTCCTTATATGCTGCCCTCGCCCTTGTCACCGTGACCCTCTGCCGGTCTATGGCTAGTTTGCTGCAAGTACTCTGGGACCCGTGTTGCTCTAGGAATGGCCTTGTGATAATGCATCTGATAGTACTTGGCCTCTCGGATGACATCCCTATAGGACCGAACGAAAATTGTACTCTGAGAGGAGGAGGCTACCATGCTCTCCAACTGATGTCTCCGGCCTAGCTCTATGGCTTCCTGTAACTCTGTAGCTTGTCTCTACTGTATGGCCTGATCCCTTTCGGCCCTAAGTTGATCTCTCTCAGTCCTAGCCTAATCCCTCTCGGCTATCATGGTTTGGACTTGAGCTTGCAACTACGCAATCAATGCATCTCGGGGATCCACCTGCTCTGTTGGCTGCACTACTGGCTATGCTCGTGGTTGTACCTGAGGTTGATCCTCAGCCCATTGTGGTACACCTAGCGGCACCTGCTCCTAATTTGGCATCAGTACATCTACCTGACCTGGCTAAACTAGAGGCCTAGCCGGTTGCTCCTATCGTGCACCATCCCTTCATCCTTGTCATCCTCCTCTACCTCTTAATCTTTGTCAATCGGGGATTGCTCCTAGAATCGTCAAACATAGGGGAGGTCATAACCAATTCCTATATGTCTGTGTCACACCTAGACCTACAGGCCCCTAATCATAGGCCCATGGCCAAGCCACTAACTATCTGAAACTGTCAACGGCCTTTGAGGCAAGAATGTATCACCCCCATGAAACTTGTGACATGGTGTGGGAAAAGATGGCCACATAATCATCGTCGGTCTGATCCTGGGACTCACTGAACTGACACTGCACGTGCCTAGGAAGATATCGCTCTATCATAGTGTTCTCTCGCCCCTACATGAAATGGTCCTGGCAGGTGAAGAACATCTAATTTGTATCATCTGCCCATCCAGGCTAACCAAGGTATGGTTGCCATGTGAATACCTGCATCTTGTCTAGGAGCCTCCTCCAATAGGGGATCTCGTGCTCACCTATGTGTGTGAAGGACACACCACCTTTGTAGCGCCATATGAGGGGATTGTCTAGCATCATCAGAACTGTAACAATCTGTTCCCAAAGGATAACAATGTACTCCCATGCCCATACATGGAGAAGTGTCATGTCTGCCCCGAGTGCTCTATTGTCAAGGTAGATGTACTCATGGAGATCTTTGTACAAAGAGGCTAGAAGAACTATCCCCCAAGCAAAATGAACTCATCTGTCATGAACCATGCACTCCCAGCAAAGTCCCTAGCCAAGACTGAAGTATCGGCCCCATCAGTCTAGGGCAACAAGACCCAAAATAACTATTGCAACAACCAAGCGGAAGGCAGGTGCTAGGGCCCTATGTCGCTTGAGCTCGATCTGCCCCTCACAAATAACGATGTCCTTTGTGGAAACAATAACTACGTGGCAGAATTACGCCTCATCCATGCTCGAAAATTACTATCGACCATGAATCATGTCTCATAAAATCGCCAAGCGTCCTCGATGTGATGATGGCCTCTCCTTTGGTAGAATTGGAATGAAGAGGTCTCGCGTACCATCTTAGCAGCGATATCATCCTGAGGTGTTATGCAAGATATAGGCGTTGTGTGAAAAGCTGATAACCCATGTCTGTAGTTGATCGTCTACGTCATAGGTCCGCAAAAATGCGAATAGATCCCGACCTATATACCGGTGAGAACCATAAAGCATCTACATGAAAGGTTCGCCGTGTTAAAAAGTGTAATTTTTCGAAGCATCGAAAACCTCTCTAGTGTTACAGTGAAGGTGCCATAGTTTATTTTAATCAAACTCCAGCTAGAACTACAAAAAGGCCGAAAGTGCATCGCTGGCCGATTGCACTTTCCTTCCAGTCATGTAATTTGCAAAGTAAAGGACAGCTGCGTTGTAGTTTGGAAATTGCCCCACGACCATGAAACTTAGTATCGGAAGTTTGGAGTTTATTTTAAAACTCAAACTCCTGCCAAATAAATACTATTTGACATGGCAGTGTGGTTTGATTCTGAGTGGTTCTATATAGTGTATTTCTGAGAATGACTAACTTTGAAAGAATTAAATGAAGGCTAAAAATGAAAAATGAAGCTTGGGAAAGGATCACTCACCAGTGCCCCAATGCTGGGTGGCAATTGGAACATCTAGACTCGGTCAAAAATGTGTATCAGAAGCTGTCGTTGTGCCCTTTCATCAGGAGGTTAGAGCTCAAATCTTAGGAGTGCTAGATGGTTGTGTGTGAAAATGAATTGAAAGTGACCCCTCGAAGCCTTTTTAAGCTTGAAAATTAGGGTTTTTTAACCCCAATTGGCTATCCTACTATGGTTTTGGACTATTGAACTTGTTTTTGTCCATTTGAGGCCCGTTTTAAATCATTTTATTGTGTTTGGACACGTTTTTGGCCTCTAGGATCCTTTTCAGACTTGTTGGGCATCTTGTCCTCTTTTTTTGTGAGATCACCCAAAAATTAAAATTTTCGTCCAATCTCTTGAGGGGGAAATATATTGGCATGTTTTCTCTCGCTAGGCAGCAGTGGGGCAAGATTTTTGAACAACAATTTTTTTTGGCTTTGATCAAGATCGTATATTCTTTGAACCAACACAACAAGTGCATTACTTCAAAGAGGGGCAAAATGTAGACACGTAAAATGTACCGATTGACATTATGTGCCAAATCCTGACTACTAACTTTGTTTCATCTTGAATCATCCTTCGGTCTAACCATTTAATCAAATCCCACTATTTGATTAAATTCATCAATATTCCTCTCTTAATTAAATAAACCAGTTATCTAATTAAGTCACCTCTTCTTGATAATTAAATTAATCATTTTGATCTAATTATCCCCATTTAATTAAATAATCAATTTTATTTCATTAAATCTATGAAGTCTATCTATTAAATTAAATAAATCAAAACCTTATTTAGTTTAATCTAGCATCATCCATGCTAATTAAATAATCATAAACCCTATTTAATTAATCCTCTTATCATATTCTTCTCCTATTTGATTTAAATAAATCCACAAATTTAAGTCAAATAGGTCACATCATTTAATCTCCTTCATTAAATTAATTAACCTTGATTAATTTAATCTGCTATCAAGTCCCATCCTCCAACATTTACCATTTGCACATGAAAATAGATTTAATGGATTTATTAAATCTCTGTTTTCCTCAACAAGGCATCTTTTGGAATATTCTCCAAGTTTGAATTCAAAAATCCAAGTTGAAATGTACATCCAACAAGGCATTTAACTCCATCTTACATGTCCTTTTCCTTGAGCCAAGTGGCATTTAATGCATTTTCCCTTCCCTCTTGCAAGTCATTTCGACAAAAATTCAAAATTCAAAAATAGGCATTTATTGGCACAATCCTCAAAACTTGCACATCCCCCATCCACTCATAGGTTGACAAGTTGAATCTTTCCATTGGATGAATGTTATTCCCACATTGCTCAATTTTGGACATTCATCCTTCAATATCTTCTATAAATGAAGGGCTCATCTCCTCATTTGATCATCCACAAATTATGCAAAGTTACCATGCTCAAATATCTATCAAATTCCATCCATCATCATTGAATCATAGCTAGGTTATGGACGTTTTCCCATTGGAGCACTCATCAAGCATCAACAAAGTGGATCACTCATCAACATTCATCAACATACATCAAGCTTGCATCATTGGAGTTGGGAAAGGGCCAATTTTCACAACAAATTGGCACCAACTCCCTCAAGAGATTGAGAGTATGTTTGGTTTTAAAATAGGATTTGATATTTTGTTTCAAGTTTATTGTGCTCTTCATTTCATTCCTCTTCTTTTACATTCAAATGAATTTCTTGAGGAATCATGATTTTAACCTTGCATTTAATCTAATAAGTTGATTGTTTCTTTTGTTTTGCAGGTGTTAGAATCTTGGTTCACAGAATACATGATAATTTTTTTTGGATAGACATGCCTAACTATAATGATAGAAAATGTACTCCCTAACATGGCCTTGATTTAGTTTTGTAATGTGTCTAACATATTCACATTAGGCCTTGGGCTCTTGTGAACTAAATGACCTTACTGGTACCTTATTTAGAGTTTTCTAAAGTGTTGTAAAAAACTTTCACACTTTTCTAGGGTTTTTATAAATAATTGGGCTTCTTTATACTTTAATTGTCCTAATTTTTCATCCACAAGCCTCATTTAATGCACTTTTTCAAGGATAATCTTGATATAATCCAACATCCAATAATAATTTAGTTTTTTGTAGGTTGTGTGGCCTAGATTTAGTGATTTGAGACTCATACACCACCTTGGGTATATGATTCCCACCTAGGGTTTTGGGCCCTAATCTAGATTTCACACCTTTCTAAGCATTTTTTGAAATTGTCCCATAATTAATTCCTGATGGGACTCATATGCCACTCCTAGCATATGAGTATCATGTGGCCAAAAATTAAAATTAACTCAAATTCTTGGTGGGATTTTATTCTCCTAGATCTAATGTTGGCTTGTAGTGTTGTAATTTAAATTTTTTTCATATAAATAAGTACAAATACAAGTTTCTTTCACTCATTTTACACCTAGAAATTTGAACGGGCATCCTTATAGCAAATTTGAGTTCACAAGTGCATTAAAGTGTTTACAAGAGGATTCAAGGATATATTATCAAGTATTTTAGAGCATAATTCAAGCATCAAGCATCATGTCAAATTCATCATGCATCATGTTGGTTTTTGAGCTAACAATTGGGATGTAGGGTTTCATGATTCAAGATAGCATTCAATTCAAGATCTATCACATAAAAGCAAGAGTCAAGATATACATCCTGTAGTGACAATAAAAGTAGCATTTTCCCTTGCTTGCTTGGATAATTGAAATTAAAACTTGACCAATGGTGTCTTGGAGTGGTGTTATAATGTCTTGTAGACATTCAAACTATTTTAAGACCTTTATTTAGCTAAATCATGCTTTAATTTTTCCTTTGCAAAGGTGTTGTGAAGTGTTGTAACACACTTTCGTACTTTTCTATGACTTATTTGCTTAATTAAGCCTAATGGGCCCCTTTCTAAATAAAATATGTATAATGTATACCTTGTTTAAGTGTTGTAAAGTGTTTTAAAGCACTTTCACATTTAACTAGGTGGTCTTAATTCATTAAGTTTAAGTGGAGTTATTAATCCCACTTTTAGGCCTTAATTTTGACACCTCTTGAGGATCTTTCCTAACAAGCATAAATTAAATATCAAAATTATTTCATTGGGAAAAATTTGGTCCTAGTAAGTTGAGCTAGGACCAATTCACCCTTGATGGTAAATGGGTCCTGTCTTAATAGAAACCCCCTTTTATGGTGATCTGGAATTGGTTTTTGATCCTCTTTCAACTCCCCGAAACTTGGTCCTGGAAACTTAGTGAGGACCCATTTGCCTTTGGTGATGAATGAAACCTCCATTAATGAAACCTTAATTTTTGAATTTCATTCTAGTGGGAATTTAATTATCTCTCTTTCCAGATTTGGTGTTGGCCTTAATTCTTTGAATTTTGGGGTTAATATCCTAATTTAGTATAAATAAGGGGTTAATTCACAATGTTTCTCCTAGCAATTTTTCAAGAGCATCCTTATAGAAAATTGGAGTCTACTACATCATTTCAAGAGCATTTTCAAGGCATCACAAGGCCGATTTCAAGTAATTATTAGAGCAATTCAAAGATCATATCATCATGGCAAGGTTCTAATTGCATCATTCCATGTCCATGCTTCTTTATCTTATTTTGAATCATTTAGTTTAATTACCTACAAGGGATTTTATTGAGGAAAACCACTATTCACTAAAAAATCAACAAGTTTGTTGTCCTTGAGTGTGTGATTGCAAATTTATAGGTTGAAGAGCAATATTATCAAAGTTGCAAATTTTTCATTCAAGGTGCAAGATCACAAAAATAGCCCTACTCAACTCAATATTGACTTCTAGAATAATAGAGATTTCAAGAGTACAAAAATTAAAGTACAAGATCCTAAAATTAGTTTTTTGAAACCCTAAAAGGACCCATTCACCCCTGAAGGAGAATGAGTCCTCCATAGCTCAAAAACAACTACTTTTTGGACAGGTATGCAAATTTTTACACTCTAAAAACATTCCTCATAGTTGCTATAATAGTTAGGGTTATTTTTTAATTGTTATTTGTATCTTATTTTGCATAATTGAAGTGATATTGGCTTGTAAAAACAAGTGATCTATCTCACATTTTTGGGATAGATCCTATTTCCCTTCATATCATTTTTGGTGAATCTAACTTATTTAACATTTCACTTTGCTAAATTTATGGAGTCTTTCATTACATTTCAAGTTAAATCTTCCATTCATTGCATTTAGATTTACATTGAAATAGGGTTTCTTCTTTTGCATTTAAATATTTCATATCATATAGGGTTTAGATTTGCATTATTTTGCACTTCTTAAATATGAAAAAATACAAAAATAAAGCAGTCATTATGCATTGCATTTAGATTTCATTAAATTGCATCTCAAACTAGGTCTTGCATTTCATCTTTCCATTACACTTTTGCATTGAATTTTTGGAAAATTTGAAGCTACCTTTCACTGTCTACAACCTGCAACTAAAAGATATATCTGAAAACTTGCAAACCATTAAAAAATAGTTTAAAAAGACCTTACCAGGACCCATTCAACCTTACTGGCGAATAATTCTTTGATTAGGTCTAACCTGAAGCTTCTGGCAACTAAAAAGACATCAAAATTTAGTTTGAAATCCACAAAAAAATCCCAGAAAAACTGAACTAGGACCCATTCACCCTTATTGGCGAATGAATCCCTATTAGTTACATATCTACAATTTTAAGACATTAAAATCTTAGTTTATAGCTTTTGTTTGGTGCATTCATCTTTCTATTTTAGTTTATAGTTTTGTTGTTTCATCAATTTCATTGCATTTATCTTAAAATGCTTCATTTTAGTGCATTGTAAAAAAATCAAAATTGCATCAAAACATTTTTGTTTTAGCTTATTGCATTGTTTAATCGATACATTACAATGTTTAGGTCTAAAATTCTGAAAATGGAGAATTGTTTAAGCAATGTGTGGAAGTCTTTGTTCTCTTTGGTTGATGTTTCATATTTTGTTTTTGGCAATGACCCTAATGAAATTGAACTTATTCATGCTCACAAAACTCCTAATGCATGTCCTCCTCATGATTTTGACATCATTGTATAGAAGATGATGCCAACATGAATGAATGAAATGATTTCCTTAACAACCTCGAGTCCAATGCATCCTTTTATCCTTCAATGAAACAACCAACATAATTTGAAATGTTTGGTATTCTACATCCTAAAATTGAGTCACAAGTTGAACCTAAGTTCCCTACCATAGGTGAACCTAACACCTCTAAATAAGAAAAATTTCAATAATCTTATGTCAACAAAGTGATCAATACATCAACAAACCTTGAAGAGATATATAGAAAAGGATTCACAATCTTACACAAACAAGGATGTGATACAACAAGTGAACATAACATTCATCAATTCATAGAGCAAATACCAATTGAAGAAACCAAAGGGTTGGGATATCAAGATCCGCCTCACAACATAAGACCTCCTAAAGAATACCTAAGGCTTCGTAGTGACGGTATGTTATCTTAGATCCCCCTCATGATATACATGTCCACCTTCCTAAAGAGAAACCCATACCTCCTAAAGATAAGGATAATAAAAACAAGACCATCTTAATAAATCCTACCCTCATTTCATCTAAATAAGTTGATGAATCTAGCAAGCACAAGAGGCCTTACAAGCTACAAAAGCTCAAATTGCCTTGTCTGCCACTTGGAAGTGAAAGGAAACTACAAATACTTGTAAACAATGAACTTATAACATTACCACCAATGAAAGACAAGCTCATACTATATCCTAAAGATGCAAATGTTCCACATTCTTGATATGAAAAAAGTCTTGCACATAGTGTTAGGTATGTGCAAGATCATCATGGAAAAAATATGCCCTTAAGTGGCAAAAAAATCACAAAAATTAGAGTTAGGCAACTTGACGTAAAAATTTGAATAAGTTATCTATATTATTTAAAAAATATGTAAGAATAGAATCTATAGAAAATTGAATGTAGTTTCTAAACTACTAGGTTTGTTTTATAAAAAAAAATCTATTTCTAGGTGAAAATTTCAAATTTCAATGGAGTAGTACTTAAATTTTAGGGAAAAAATAAGTAGGTGTTTGTCTAACCACCCTAACTGCAATAAAATGATAATATTTTTTTATAATATTTTAGATATAATTAGAGGACTCATGTCCTGATGTGATGCATTTTTTTTTGTAAACTTTTTCCAAGTAAACAATTAATTATGAATTTTTGTACCTGACTTTTAAAAATATAAAAAACTTGTATGTGGAAGCCACAGCAACTTGGTCAAACTTCATTAAATTCATTTTTCTTTTTAATCCCTACTGGTATGTGAAGCATAGAATGTGACACATGTTTGGATCCAAAAATGTGATACGTTTGGAAGCTATAGATGTTTCAAATGGAGTCTATCAATTGGGACTTTAGTGGTAATTTGAATATGAAAATGAATAATAATTACTTATTAGAATTCAGAAGTATAATTTATATTGGTGGCGAGAATCTCACTGAAAACCCTTTTCATTTCATCAATTTTGGGTAAAGAAAAATTCATCAGCCACATACCCATCATATTGCCACTTTTTGGCCCATCATGATCTTGCACATACCCTAGTACTAGTACTAGTACTAATGAGTGTTGCAAATTCAAATTAGTTTTGAGCAACTTTCACTTCGATGACGATGATTTACATTGAGTGATTAAATAACATACACCCCTCTTGCTCCCTACCATGTACAAGTTGTAGAATCTTAAAACATTCCCACTATTACATGTTTTAAACTTATTGAAAATCATTTTCTCTAATGCAAGGAGCTAATTTTCCTCACTTACCTTAGCTCATTCTTGTCTTGCACAAAGTGGGGGTAAGAATTTGATATCCTTTTCCTAGTATTGCAGTTGCCGTTATCCCTTTAGCTAGTTTCCTGCCTTCCGTTTATATTGACTGAGATTGGGAGGTGGATGACTTGCTTTAGGTTGACTCACCTATGCCTTACAAGTATTTTTCCTTTTCCTTTTTCTTTTTCTTTGATTTCATGTGCATAATGTGTTAGGAATTGCATGCAAAAAAATCAATTAAATGAAAATAAAGATTAAATAGGGGAATGAAAAACACACAAATAATAATGTAGCAAGAGACAATATTTAACGTGGTTCACCCAAACTTGGGCTACATCCACCAATAGAGAGTCCAATATTATTATCTAGTAAATAAAAACCATTACAACCAGTAATCCTTGCAACTCAATACTACTGCAAATGCTACAATACAAAAATGTCAAGAAAAACCCTAACCCTTAGCTTATTATCAAGACTTATGTTGGTTACAAAATAGGGGTTTTTATGTCAGCCAGGGAGTGTGCTAGGGACACTGCCCCTGAACATTGCAAGGAGAACTGCTCGTTGATCCCATCTTTGGGGCTCTTCCCCCAAACCCTCTTTAAATAATTTTGGGGGAAACCATGCCAATAAAGTGGGGAAAATTTAACCTCCAAGTCTAATTAGGCTCCATATACCAGCATAATGTGATCCCCCGTGATGTTTCATTTAATTTTCTTCTCTCTTTTGTACATTCTTCTATATGTACCTTCATTATTCTCTAAGTTGTAATCATTTTTTCATTTGTCTTGTATTTTCCTTTTGGGGATGACACAAGGCATCGAGACATTTATGTCTCTTCCATGTTGAGCCAATTTTTTTCCTTTATCTTTTTCATTTGTCTTGTGTTTTCCTTTTGGGGATGACACAAGGCATCGAAAAATTCATGTTTCTTCCATGTTCACCTAAAAGTATTTTTCTTTATTTTTTCTCTCATTGTGTCATTCTTCTAGTTTAATGAGTTTCAGGGGAATGATGGCAGCTCCATGATCTATGACAACATTATAGCACAAACATACTAATTAACCCCAAATCCATATATCCCTTATGTGTTTGTGGGGAAACCCCTCCTTCCTATTTCATGATGTAGCTTGCTTCAGAAACATATGAATTTGCATAGGATTTTCTGAGGAAATCTCTCATGTCTTAGGGTAAAAAATTTGGATACTTTAATGCAATTTCTCACAATAATGGTGTAGCAACTGCTTTAAAGTGGGGGAATACATTGATGACATCTTTTGAAAAATTTCATGGTGTGATTTTTCTTTTTTCTTGTGATGTTTCCTCTTCTTGATGGTGTCATTGGGTTTCATGTCGTCCAAGAGTGTACAATTGTCATGGCATCATGCAAACGAGGCATCCCATGGGTGATCTGACACCTTGATTTTTCCTCTCTTGGAGACATTAGGAAAAATGATCCCTAAGAGAAAGACCATTACATGAACAAAGAAAAATCCCCTTTAGCAAAATTTTTATATGACATTAAAAAAAATTTTACAAAGCATTTTCATTGTTGTGCCTTATTGAATTTGTCAGGAGGATGACTTCGGTATGGTATGAGAGGCTAATTCGATTCTCTCATTTTCCACCTCATTGGGATAACTCACCTGGTGGAT
>VDFB02150468.1:0-15193 GCA_007258455.2 Sequoia sempervirens
AAAAACATAAAATAAGACTTCAATCCTTGAAAGATTCTCAAATCAAATGATTAACTTAAAAAAAATATCATTCTAGAACACAATATGAAGTAGATTAAACTCTGATTTCTTCTACTATTAATGAAATAGATAAGCAATATTTACAAGGCTGGCACAATTACCAGTGTACAAAGAATCTACGATTCTAGATTGTTTCCCACTACACTAAGAGAACTTGGAAAATACATTACAGCCAATACTGAACTTTACTACTAGACAAGAAGACAAAAGAAGCTCTCATTACTCAGAATCAAGATGCAACCCTATCTCCTGCTGCTAACTAACTAACTCCTAGACTTTATTTCTAATCCTAACTGTCTCTTAAAAGTTATAACCTTTACAAAGAGTCCAGAATGGCATATATATAGAATGTACCTAAAAGAAAGTGTCCTCTACTATTTTAGGGTTTTATAAAATATCTACTTCAGGAGAGTCGGCTCTTAGATCTTTCTGAGAAGAGTTAATGCTATTTTCAATGTGACGTCTTGTTGTCCAAGTCGGTGATGGCTTGACCTCAGGAAAAGCCTTTAGATCTTTTTGCAGCTACAGCATTTACTCTTTTGTCTTCATGTCCACGTTCGAACTCTGTTGGAGTCACCTTGAATGCTCAGAATATCTCCATCAATACTGATCTACCTCTTTGCTAGTAGTCACTATAGTTGTCCCTCTGAGTCACAGTTTCTTCTTCCCTTCGGCTTCCTTCCAATTCTGGACTTCTCTGTACATTGACCATCCTCTGGAAGCACCATCGGGCCTCCTTGCAGATCTGAACACCGTCACCCGAGCTGATCCATCGTCATCTATTCTCAGAAGGAATCCATCTTGCTTGCATTCTGTTAGTTTTTTCCATAGGGGCGGTCAATCGGTCAATGGCCCACCTTAGCTCCTTCTAATTGGATGATCACATACCATGCCAGATTCCTGAGCAGTCAAGAGTGGTCCATATTGAATTGCATGTCGGTGAGACACTCATTGTGTCTCCCCGATGCGATTATCGCTTTTATCAACCATCGACATGACACTAGACAGTCGACAAGACATTTCAGTGAGCTAAAGAAGTCATATCAAGCTCACAAAACCTATTGGAAAGACTGCATGTTCTCGACAAGACCACATGGTGAAGCCTTTTTCATCCCTCAGTGAGCACATTCTCATGTCAATGAGACCTCATCACTTCAGGGAGACCTTACCCCGAACTCCTCTTCCCTTACTGAGTTCCTCCTTGTTATCGGCAAGACCTCTCAATGTTGGCCAGAGGCTATGGTGAGTTCCCCTTTGTAGCATCTCTCGTCACTGAGACACCATTGAGTTAGCAAGACATCTTACCAAACCTATTCCATCCACTCAAAGTCTCCTCGAGTTCCTTTTATTCCCCTGAGCTCGAGTCCCTTTGCTTCGGTGTGACTTTCTTCCTTCACCAAGACCTTTTGGCGAAGGTATGATCCTTGGTCGAGCTCCATTTCTTTCGGTGGGGTCTCCTTTCTATTGGCAGGACCCTTGCTTGTCATTGTGACCTCATAGTGAAGCCCCTTTATTTGTTTGGAGTCTCCTCGATTTCCTCCTTTTGACCTTCTTGCGCCAACTTCTTTTTGTTTCGACATGACCTTCACTCTTCAGCAAGACACTATACCAAAAGGGGAATCCTTCGGTGAAACCCCCAACTATCAGGGAGACATCTCCCCAATTCAAATCCATCTCGCCGAACTCAAATTTCATATCGGTGAGACCCTCAAGCTTCGGCCAGACCTCTTGTTGATCTTTCCTTTTTTTTTCCTGCTCGCTTGATTCCATTGCCAAGACCTTCCTAGGTCACCAAGACTTCTTAGCGAGCTCAAATTTCTATGTCGATGCCGCTTACTCTTCGGCGGGCTCCCTCATGTCACTGAGACCTCCCTTGGCTAGTGAGACTTTACATCGAACTCTTTTGTCGCCAAGACCTTGTGGTCATACCGATATGCCCCCCTTTTGTGCCTTGTCAGTGTGACCAAATGTATTCACTGAGACCTCCCTCCGAAGGAAAGTCTTTTTCCAAAGGGCACACCTTTTATCGATGGTCGATAAGACATAAGACACTCAGGGAGACTTCATACCGACGAACAGATCTCTTCGTGATGGGCAGTTTTCACCATCAATCGGCAAGACCAAAAGACCTCACCAAGACCATATGTTGAATACTGATTGTTTGGATGAGGCATTCACTTATGAACTAATCAATGAGACGCAAAATACTCGGGGAGATCTTCCACTGAAAAGATAACTCTTGCCGAAGTGTTACCTAGTCCTTGCTAGTCGGTGAGACTTCGTGAAGTCGCCAAGACTTCACCCCGAAGTCAAAATCTCCTGCCGGTATGTACTCTCTTCGTTGTTCATCAGTGAAACATTTAGATCTCACCGAGACCTTTCTCCGAATGACAATTTTCATGCCGATGGGTAGCTCCTAGTTGTTGTGACCTCGATTGATGTCTTGCTAATAGTTGACTGCACATGAATTTCGCTCGTTGTGACATCTCTGGGGTCTTGCCAAATTTTGCCTTAACTAATTTTTAGGACCAACTAGATTGAGGAATGCTTTCCAACTGAGCCCCCCCAGAGAAATATCATCATTTGTGTGTTTTGATCCTGCAAAAAAAGGCTTCCATTAGTCCCCAATGGATATAAAGTATAATATAATAAACTATCATGTTGCTTATGATTATTTCACTCAATTTTTAGCAAGAAGAAAACTAACTCAAGCTGAGATAGAACCAAAATTAAATCAGATAGATCAAAAGTCAAAATTAGGAGAGAAACAAAAGAATTTCAAAGAGGAAAGCAAGCAACCAAAAGTAAAAAGAAACCAGAAAGAGAAAGGGGGACCCATTTTGTTCCAACTCAAAATTGGGGTGGTTATGCAAGGTATAACAGATACATGTGTTCCACAGTATCTAACTCCTTTATCTCAAACAATATCCATGACAAATGACATAATAGAAATTTTAGTTGATTACGACCGGCTTTCAAATCTACTACAGTCAGGACATGCTTTTACAGTTGTTGCACCACAAGGGAATGAAGAGAGATTAGACTATTGGTTGGATCGATGTGTGTGGATAAATCATAAGCTAACACAACCGATGGAAGATGATGATGGGTTCGTGTATCCTACAGGTTTAGTTATGGTTGTAGGAACTTGGTTGTGAACATACATGATTAGAAAGAATGGCATACTTACATTTGAAGACTACAAGAAACACAAAACCATTCTCATGTATTTTCACCTTGTGATAGCAACAAATGTTAAGTTGTTGAAACATCATGCGAGACCAAAGACAAAACAATTATGGACACTTAGTAATGTTGATCATGAAGCAATATTGGATACTCTTAAGTAAAGAGATGACCCTTCAGGCACACTTGAATAGCATTTTCAAGAATGGAAGGTACAATTCTTACATTCATTATGCTTACAATTTCATTAGTGTTATTTATTTAATATTGATATTTTGCATACTATTGCAATACGGGTGTCTTTAATAATGATATTTTGTATGTACTTTTGTGATATTTTTGGCACGATTGATCATGGACCCGCTACAACAATAGCTAGCTCTGATCCTTTCAGAAAGGTATGTGGCATATTACAATAATATAGATTGGTTATTCTAAGTGTCTTTTATAGTTTGCATTACAATCTCATCATCAATTAGGTCATTTAGAATAATATAGATTGGTTATTCTAAGCATCTTTTATAGTTTGCATTACCAATTCATCATCATTCAGGTTGTTTAGATTAATATAGATTTGTTAGTCTAAGCATCTTTTCTATTGTGACAATATAGATTTCTCAATTAACAACTTTTGTGATATTCTTGGCTCGATTGATCATGGCTTGCTGCAACAATAGCCTGATTTGATCCTTTTGGGGAGGCATGAGATAGATTACAATAATATAGATTGGTTATTCTAAGCATCTTTTCTATTGTATGTAGTTTAACTGCTACCTTGATGGTTTGTATAGGTGCTTGTCAGTCCAAAATGTGAACATACTACTATTGTGGAAGACTATGCCCTGAATGCCTCTAATAGGAAAATTTTGTAAAATTTGAATTTTCAAATGTCAAACAATGTAAAAAGGTCATAATTGTGTATGGGCATAATCTATATCTCGTGATGTTTTTTGAAATATGGGTCAAATGTCTAGCATTGTATAAAGGGTATGTTTAAAATGTAAAGGGATCTATATTTTAGAAACTCATAGGTTGAATTAGTCATATAGGTGTATGCTTTGTTACTGTTATTGGGACAATTCTATAATAAATTTTTGTACTTAATCGAGCTACAACTGAAGGTTTTCTTCCTAGTTCTTTCTTGTTGGTATGCTTGTTTATACTAGGTTTTGTAATATCTCCTATTTATATATAATCAATTACAGTGGCTTACCACTTTTTCCAAAAAAAAATGGAAAAAGGTCATGTGAAGGTCATTTCCAATGTAATTGAGTCTTTGATCTAGCAAAGTGGAAACAAGGTATTTGGGTGTGCATGATGTTCAAGTTGATTCCAAGGTAAGAGTTTTCTGATGCAAGAGCTAGGTGGCTTTAAACAACAAAATTAAAATTAAGGATGATTCAAACTCCAATTTGATCCTCAAACCAAAACTTGGGTGCAACTTCACTAAAATAGGCCCATTTTACAAAGAGACTCATATTTAAACACTTCCCAAACCTGAAATTTCAATGGGGCAACATTAAACAACCTGCCAAACTACCAAAACTACATTTCTTTTGGATGAGATACGCTTTCTAAAGCTCTATTTCAACAAACCCTCATTTTTAGCAACTTTCATGAGGTTTTAAGGAAATCAATGTTTCCAACCTTGCCACACCCTATAAACTCATCAAACATGTCTATTAGGACCTACACAAGCTTGATTCAACCTTAAATATTGTTACCCCCACGTTTCATTGACATTAGCAAGTTGTAACCACCATTTTCACCTAATTTCACTCATTTTTTCCATGCATGGCAACTCACCAACTCAACTATAGACCTTTCTAGTTCTTTAAACCCAAATAGTCACCTTATACAGTCCTAATAACATCTACCATGGCCATACCATCCAACTATAGATGGTATAATAAATGGTATGGCCTTTTAGCACTTTAGACTCTTAAGGGAAATCATTGGTCCAATGTAGCTCAGAGTGATTTGGCATATTTGGGTGCAAAAGAGGACCATCCCTAGTGTAAACATACCCATTTGGATGTGTTGGAATAGCCCATTTGGTTGTATGAGTTGTAGAATGAAAGTTACACCACTTTGCAACTTTACACTGCTTGCATCTGACAACTTTTCCCTCAACTGAAAAATTGCCACCAAGGGAAAATGCTTTCGAGATAGCAAAAACCAAGAGAGTGATGCAAGAGCATCCTTGGTTCTTGGCAATCTTGCATCAACCAAAAATATTTTTCTTTCAGTTTTGTTCTTTGCTCAGCTCATGTTGTCAGATTCGCCATCTTTGCTCACCAGACCCTATGGATCTTTTTTGTACATCATGGACATGTTCATTTTCCTTATTCCAAGATTTGAGTGTGATTGGATCTTTTTCTAGGAAGTTATCACTTCTAGAATTTCATGGTAATTTCCTAAACCAGCACCAGAATAATTTTCAAGCCTAACAGTTAATTTGATCGCTCTTGGATTGTCCCCATGACTTGCGAATCATGATGGTGTGATTTTAATTGTTCCATGGAGTGTCCCCAATGTTCAGTATAGGTCCACACTTCATCTTACACACCTGTTAAAGAGTAATTCAAATTTGAGGCCAACCTATTCATGCACACATTATATTTTCCTCATTGGAGAATGTGATGATCTTGGGCCAACGCGAATGTTTCTTGAATCACAGATATGGTATAAAGCTTGTAATAGATCATTAGAATAGGTAGTAGAGTTAGTAGATGATTAAGTGGACTAAGGTTGATCTGAATTCAGCTCGCTATAGGATCATATTGGAATGTTGTAATATTGAATATGTTATATCAGGCATGTGAGCCGAATCTGGAAGCCTGGATGTTATCGACTAAATGTAACTTAGATAATTGTTAATAAGAATATTTTCATCTACATTTACCTCCATATTTTGTGTTGCTTTCATTGTGTTACTCTTGCTACATGGTTCAGATTGTTCTCTTTAAGGACCCTCCTACCGTGGTTGCGTTAGATTGGTATTAGGGAAATATTCATTCCTTGTGAGATCATCAGAGTTTGCGAAGTCCTGTTGAAGATTTTTTGTGGGGTGGAAACTTGAGGATCTGACCTGTAGCTATAGAGGACTTGTGTGAAGATGGTAGGAAGAAGAAATGTTAGAGGAAATGGAGTGCATGGAAATGTAGACCCTATTGTGATGGAGATGTTAAGAGGAATTGTTTCCAAATTAGATGCAGTTGAAATGGCCTAGAGGAGAGGTTGACCAGTTGATGATGTGAGTGATGAAGAATTAGAACTACAAGAAGAAACAGGAAGAGATGAGTAACTAGGCCTAGATCAGGGAGAAGAGAGGTTCATAAGAGCCCTAACTAAAGTGAATACAAGACCAAATTTCAATCCACCAGATTATAATGGTAAGTTGGATTTAGATGTATTGTTAGATTGGATAATAGAGATGGAAAAGCATTTTGAATTTGAAGGTACCTATGAAGATAAGAAGGTGAAGTTTGCTTGTAAAAAGTTGAGAGGACATGCATCCCTTTGGTGGGAAAATTTACAGACAGATAGGCAGAGGAGAGGAAAAGAAAAGATAAAATCATGGGATCGAATGGTGAATAAGTTGAAGTCAAATTTTATGCCTGCAGACTATTAGATTAGTTTGTTCAATAAGTTGCAGAACCTGAAGCAGAAAGAATCTAGTGTGACAAAGTATACTGAGGAATTCTATAAGTTTAATATCAGATATGGGCATTCAAAGGATGAGGTTGATCAAGTAGCCAAATATGTGAATGGTTTAAGTTCATCCATATAGGATGAAATCAGTTTGATCAAGTTGTAGAGTGTGGAAGAGGCATATCAGTGTTCCCTAAAAGAAAAAGAGAAGTTGAATAAAATAAATGAGCAGAGACAAAGAGGAAGAGGTGGAAGATTTCAAAGAGGAAGAAATTTTACTAGAGGAGGAAGAGGATCTTTTCTAGATCAGAATAAGGATAAGGAGATTAGTAAGAATTACAATTCATACCAGAGAGGTGACAAAAACTCATACAAAAGAGGAGGATATGATGGTTACCAAAATGAAAGTTATAGAAAGGATGATAAGGAGAAAAGAATATTCAAGGGAACTTGCTTTAAGTGTGGTGGAGAAGGACATAGAGCTTTTGGATGTAATCAAGGAGAGACAAGAAGAAAGATAGAGAACAATAGGAGAATGACCTTTGTTGAGGGAGAACATGTTGGATCATCTAATAAACTTGAAGATGGAGAAGTGTTGGTGAATAGGAGAGTATTGTGTCAGAGTGAGTTGGAAAAGGAGCCATTGTAGAGAAATAATTTGTTTCAGACCAAATGCAAGGTGAATGGTAAATGTTGCAAAGTGATTGTTGACATTGGAAGTTCTGAGAACCTAGTTTCTGAAGAGATGCTGACTAAATTGGAGTTGGAAAGGTTGAAACACCCGAAGCCCTATTAGATTGCTTTTATTCAGGACACACATAAGATATTGATAAGTGAACAATGTTTGGTGAAATTAAAGATAGGAAATTACCATGAGGAAGTTCTGTGTGATATCATGCCTATGGATATATGTCATATTTTGTTGGGAAGGCCTTGGCAATATGATAGACATGCTATTCATGATGGAAAGAAGAATATATATACTATTGTTGCTAATGGGATGAAGCAGATTTTGTTGCCTTTGGAAGATGTCCCTACAATTGAGGTTTGTACGAGTACTAGAGTTTTTTTGGTTGATGGAAGGAGATTCCATGATGGATTGAAACATGAGAATGTGTGCTATTCCTTGGTGCCTAAGAAGGTTGAATATTTGAAGCATGTATAAGAGCACCTAGAAGAGATAAAATAGATACTGATAAAATATGAGATCATTTCAGATAATGTACCTAATGGATTACCACCTGTGAGGAGTATTAGTCATTGTATGGATCTGATTCCTAGAGCTAGTTTGCCTAAAAAAGCAACACACTGGATGACACTAGCAGAGAATGAAGAGTTGAATAGACAAGTGCAAGAATTGTTGAGGAAGGTTTTGATCAGAGAAAGCTTAAGTCCATGTACAATACCAGTTGTGCTAGCACCTAAGAAGGATGGAGAATGGAGAATGTGTATAGATTCTAGAGCCATAAATAATATCACAGTGAAGTATAGGTTTCCTTTGCCCTAGATGGATGACATTATGGATTGTTTGAGTGGAGCTAAGTACTTTACAAAGATAGATTTCAAGAGTGGATATCATCATATCATAATCAGAGAAGGAGATGAGTGGAAAACAACATTCAAGACAAATGAAGGATTGTATGAGTGGTTGGTGATGCCTTTTGGATTGACAAATGCACTGAGTACTTTCATGAGGCTAATGAATGAGGTATTGAAGAAATTATTGGGTAAGTTTGTGATTGTTTATTTGGATGCATCTTGATTTTTAGTAAGAGTAGAGAAGACAATTTGTTGCATATCTGACAAGTTTTGTAAAGGTTGAGAGAAGAGTAGTTGTTGATAAACATTAAGAAGTGTAGTTTCATGAAGGAGGAGTTGGTATATCTTGGATTTGTGATATATATGGATGGATTGAAGATGGATCCTAAGAAGGTAAGAGTGATTTTTGAGTGGCCTACACCAAATAGCATTGGAGAGGTAAGATCATTTCATGGATTGGCTAGTTTCTACCAAAATTTCATTAGGAATTTTAGTTCTATTCATAGTCCTATGACAGAAACAATGAGAGGAGATAAGAAGGATTTTAGATGGACATTTGGAGAAAACTGTAATTTTGACTTGCTAAAGTAGAAGGTGACTGAGTAGTCTTTGTTGGCTTTACCATATTTTAATAAGCTATTTCAAGTAGATTGTGATGCAAGTGGAAATGCAATTGGAGCAGTATTGAGTCAAGAAGGGAGACTTGTAGCTTACTTCAATGAGAAGTTGAATGATGCTAGGAAAAGATATTCAGTGTATGATCAGGAGTTTTACACTATAGTTCAAACCTTGAAGAAGTGTAGACATTATCTATTGCCTAAGAAGTTTGTGTTGTATACAGATCATCAAGCATTGCAATATTTGAATAGTCAAGGTAAGTTGAATCAAAGACACCTGAGATGGGTAGAGTTCTTGTAGATTTACACTTTTGTTTTGAAACATAGGAGTGGGAAGTCAAATAGAGTTTTTGATGCTTTGAGTAGGAGGAGAAATTTACTGACAGAGATGAGAGTGGAGGTATTAGGCTTTGAGGAATTCAAGAAATTGTATGAGGAAGACCCACATTTTTTAGAACCTTGGAGAGCTTGTAAAGAACCTATTTCAAAGGATAGAAATCAATGGTTGGATTATTTCATTCAGGAGGATATGTTGTTTAGAGGTGAGGTAATTAGTTGTGTATACCCCAAAGTTCGATGAGGGATAACTTGGTGAAGGAAAAGCATAGTGGACGAATGTCAGGAAATTTTGGAGTTGATAAGATAGTGGCATTAGTGAGTGAGAACTACTTTTGGCCATAGATTCATAAGGATGTTAGGAGATTTGTGCAAAGTTACAGAGTTTGTCAAGTTGCAAAAGGAAGTAGTCAAAATTTTGGGTTGTATAAGCCTTTGACAATTTCGGAGAGACCTTGGGAGGATATTACTATGGATTTCATACTTGGTTTACAGAAGACACAAAGAGGCAATGATTCAATTTTTGTGGTGGTAGATATATTTCCTAAAATGGCACATTTCATACCTTGTAAGAAGACAACAAATGTAGTACATGTAGTAGACTTTTTTTTTAGAGAAGTGGGAAGATTGCATGGATTACCTAGGAGTATAGTTTTAGACAGGGATACAAAATTTGTTGGTTACTTTTGGAGAGCACTTTGGAAAAAGTTGAAGACAGATTTGAAGTTCAGTTCTAATTTTCACCCACAAATAGATGGACAGACAGAAGTAGTAAACAGGAGTTTAGGGAATTTTTTGAGATGCTTGGTTGGAGAGAAGACTAGAAGTTGGGATTTAGTCCTTGCACAAGCAAATTTTGCTTACAATAATTCAGTGAACAAGAGTACAGGGAAGACACCTTTTAAGATTGTTAATGGAGTTCATCCTAGAGGTATATCAGAGTTAAGAGAAATTAGTATGGAAGATAAGAGGAGTGCAGAAGCAGAAAAAATTGTAGAGCATATGAAGAAGTTGCATATTCAAATGAAATAACAATTGGAAAACATGAACAAGAAGTATAAGGAGAAGACAAGTGAGACATAAGGAGTTTGAAGTTGGAGATGAGGTGATGATGTATTTGAGGAAGGAGAGGTTTCTAGTCTGAACCTACAGTAAGCTAAAGATGAGGAAGTTTGGACCTTGTAATATTTTGAGGAAATTTGATTCAAGAAATGCATATGAAGTAGAGTTACCGGATGGCATGGGTATATTTCCTATATTCAACATTGTAGACCTACACCAATACCATCAAGTAGAATTCAGAGAAGACAGTGAAGTAAGATTGGAAATTCAGTTTCCTAAGTAGCAGTCAGATGAGATTGAAGAGATTTTGGATGTAAGAGATGGGAGAAAGAATCATGGAAGATAGTACAAAGAATATCTTATGAAATGGAAAGCTAGACCAGTTGAGGATTATTCTTGGATTTCTCAAGATGAGGTAGACCATCTTGGTTTTCCTTTAGCCCCAGAAAAGTGAGGGACTCACTTTTCATTAACCCCGGATGTCTGATGCAAGAGCACCCTTGGTTCTTGGCAATCTCGCATCAACCAAAAATATTTTTCTTTCAGTTTTGTTCTTTTTTTTTCTTTGCTCATTTCATGTTGGTGGATTTGTCATCTTTTCTCATCAGACCCTATGGATCTCTTTTGTACATCATGGACATGTTCATTTTCCTTATTTTAATATTTTAGCATGATTGGATCTTTTCCCGACAAGTTATTGCTCCCAAAATTTCATGGCAGTTTCCTGAACCGACACCAAAATAGTTTTCAAGCCTAATGGTTAATTTGATCACTCATGGATCATCCCCGTGACTTTTGGATCATGATGGTGTGATTTTAATTGTTCCATGGAGTGTCCCCAACCTTCAGTATAGGTCCACACTTCATCTTACACAACTATTAAAGAGTAATTCAAATTTGAGGCTGACCTATTCATGCACACATTATATTTTTCCTCATTGGAGAATGTGATGATCTTGGGCTGACGTGGATGTTTCTTGAATTGTGAATATGGTATAAATCTTGTAATCAATCATTAGAATAGGTAGTAGAGTTAGTAGTTGATTAAGTGAACTAAGGTTGATCCAAATTCAACTCGCTATAGGAGCATATTGGAATGTTGTAATATTGAACATGTTATATTAGGCCTATGAGTTGAATCTGTAAGATCAAATGCTACCAGCTAAATGTAATTGAGGTAATTGTTAATAAGAATATTTTCATCTGCATTTGCCTCCATATTCTATGTTTCTTTCATTGTGTTACTCTTTTTGCACAGTTTGGATTGTTCTCTTTGAGGACCCTCCTACCATGGTTGTGTCAGAGAGGTTATTATAGATGGGCCCAACATGATCCCATAGCCTCAGACGGAGAGTATATAAACGTCATAGTTTCTGATAAATAGCCCTTCAAATATTGTTGCCTTTTAGCACTTTGGACTCTTAAGGTAAATCGTTGGTCCAATGTAGCTCAGAGTGATTCAGGGTATTTGGGTGTAAAAGAGGACCATGCCTAGCGTAAACATAATCATCTAGACATGTTGGAACATTCTGTTTGGTCGTACAAGTTGCAGAATGAAAGTTACACCACTTTGCAACTTTACACTACTTGACAACTTTTCCCTCAACTAAAAACTTTCCACCATGGGAAAATTCCTCCGAGATAGAAAAAATAGAGAGAGGTTATTGTAGATGGGCCCAACATGATCCCATAGCCTCAGACGAAGAGTTTTTAAACATCATAGTTTACGAGAAATATCCCTTCAAAGATTGTTGCCTTTTAGCACCTTAGACTCTTAAAGGAAATCGTTGGTCCAATGTAGCTTAGAGTGATTTGGCATATTTGGGTGCAAAATAGGACCATCCCTAGCATAAACATACCCATTCAGATGTGTTGGAATAGTTTATTTGGTCGTACGAATTGCATAATGAAAGTTGCACCACTTTGCAACTTTACACTGCTTGCATCTGACAACTTTTCCCTCAACTGAAAACTTTCCACCATGGGAAAACACCTCTGAGATAGCAAAAACTGAGAGATTTTATTGTAGATGGGCCCAACACGATCCCATAGCCCCAGAAGGAGAGTCTATAAATGTCACAGTTTCTAAGAAATAGAGCCCTTTAAAGATTGTTGTCTTTTAGCACTTTGGACTCTTAAGGGAAATCGTTGGTCCAATGTAGCTCAGAGTGATTCAGAATATTTGGGTGAAAAAGAGGACCATCCCTAGTGTAAACATACCCATCCAGACATGTTGGAACAATCTGTTTGGTTGTACGAGTTGTAGAATGAAAGCTGCACCACTTTGCAACTTTACACTGCTTGCATCTAACAACTTTTCCCTCAATTGAAAACTTGTCACCACAAGAAAATTCCTTTGAGATAGAAAAAATTGAGAGAGGTTATTGTAGAGGGGCCCAACATGATTTTTTAGCCTCAAACACAAAGTTTGTAGGCATCATGGTTTTTTAGAAATAGTCTGTCAAAAATTGCTGTCATTTTGCACTTTGGACTCTTAAGGGATTTTGTCAATTGAATGTAGCTCGAACTGCTTTGTCCTATTTGGGTGTAAAAGGAGACCATACCTAACCTAAACGTAACCATCTGGATGTGATGGAACAGTCAGTTTGGTCCTATGAGTTGTAGAACAAAAATTATTTATGCCATTACAAGTAGTTTTTGGCCTCCAACCGAACTCCAACTTTGATTTTCATGTGAAAAAAATCCATGAGACCATAGCTTGTTGCTTTCTTTTTAATGGAAACTAGTGGTAAGAAGGGTTAACTTCTTCACAAACTTGGTTTGAAGTAATTTCATTAATTTTTGTGAAATTAGACTGTGACACAACTTTATTTTTTCAAAAATTGTTCTGCATCATTGAACTAAGAATTTATCACACATCTGTAGAGAAACAGAGGAGTACTACAAAATAAAACACATTACACTTCTATTCTCATTGACTTGATGTACTCTCCAACATCTCTCTTCTTTCTTGTGGAGAGTTAGATCATATTGAGTTACCTTGCAAAAACTATGATTTATACAGAAAAATATGTGTTTTCTCCATTGTTCGGCCCCCAGACAACAAGTAAATGGTTCCATACTATGTGGAATGAGGGGGAAATAGGCCTGAGACCCATTTAAAGCTGGTTTGAGTGCTTTATTTTCATTTTTTGTGAGTTTTGTGCCAAGTTTTCTCAAGGCGGATAGTGAACCCAAATTTTGCATTTTGAGTAAATTATGAATTATTGAAGCCCTCCACCTACTGTACCTTTCATGTGGCTTGGTGGAGAGGCTATGTACAATATTATTTGAATGTGTGTAGGTACATTTAAGGTAGGGGAAATGATTTGTGAGTCTTGGAGTTGTTTTCCTAAGCAAATCATTGCTTAAATTGCATGAAAATGGAGTTTTTAGCCCAGGGTTTGTTAAAATCAATGAGAGTGGGGGAATCTCTTTAACGTTTAAGCATATTGGGGTCATAATAGAGGTTTCTGAGGTTGTGTCATAGTTAGGGGAGTTGTTCAAGCGGGACTTTCAATAAACCCTATGCATTTGCATGGTAAACGAAGGGTTTCATGGGACAACCTACTAAAGGACCTATAGGTGCAGAATAATCTTAGAATTTATTGTTTTATGACACAAATCAAGAATTTTTAGGGTGTTCTTGTGAAGATCAAGTTTTTAAAGGGCACTCACTTTGTAAAAGAGGGCTAATTCACTAGCCTAGTATAGGGGTATGCTATTGGTTCTCAAATTTGGTCCAAAGGAGTCAAGGGTAATTTTCACATATGTTGTGTAACTCTGAAAAGGGTGTCTAATTCACTATTTTTTTTGTGTGGTGTTTGATTCACTATTTTTTTTTTGTGGTGTATTGGAATCCCTTAAACTAGGTTGCTAGTGCTACAAGAGAAAGCATAGTAAGGTTTGGAGTTTTGAGTAGATCATCTGATTTTGTTTTGAAATTTTGATTGATACTCATTGGTTTGGAAAATTGAATGGTTTCCACCCCCACTCTTTATCAATCCGTAGCTTCTTTGAAAGCACTTGTTTTAGGCTTTTAGCCATAGCAACAAGTTAGTGAACTTGTAGTGTCCCTCCATCTATGTTGGCTTGTGTTACTTTTTGTCTCACTACGACGTTGGGTCTTGTATGGATTTAATATGTTTGATTTGTGTCTTATGAGATTGTGACAAATAAGATAAAAGTTCTAACAACTTACATCAAAAGCTTACAGGAAGTTTTAGCTTAAGAGAGTAAAGATCTTGTTCTACCTTCTTACAACAAAGCTCTCGCTAATCTAGTGGTGGTCTTATGCATTTAGCTTTAAAGGGCTAGCATCATGCTTAACTTGTATCGATTAAGTAAATTAACTCTTGGCTGCTTGCAATTCAAGAAAATGCTTCTCTCCCTCTAACAGCGTCGTAAGACTCAACATCTTGTTGTTTAATCTTTATTTATAGTTTGATACTTTCATTGAAAGTTTTCTATTGGTTAGCCTTTGTTTTGGCATCATCCTTTGGGCTTTGGGAGTCTTGACCCACTGCATGCACCACCTAGTAGCCTTTTCTAAATTTAAACTTCTAGATTTTATTGTCATTTCTTTCCTTTCACCTAGATAAGTTGAGTGGAGAAGAATCTAGTCGATCCACCATTGGGTCACTTTTTAATTTGGAATTATATTGAAGTTCTTCTATGTCGAATGTTATTTATATCCAATACACTATACATGATGTTCTCATATCCTTGCCTAAGAATCC